>PVKE010025468.1:0-23028 GCA_004027555.1 Craseonycteris thonglongyai | reverse complement strand
GTTGGTTGCCTCTTTGCTTTGTTGATGGTTTCCTTTGCAGCACAGAAGCTTTTTAGCTTGATAAGGTCCCATTTGTTGATTTGTGCTTTTACTTCCCTTGCCAATGAGGTCAGATTCATAAAGTCCTCCCTGAATCCCAGGTCCATAAGTTTAGTGCCAATGTTTTCTTCTATGCAGTTTATTGTTTCCTTTCTTATTTCAAAGCCACTTTGACCACTCAAGTTTCCTCCATGACCAAAGTTGTCCCTCACACCAAAACCACCTTCTCAACTGCCACAGAAGTTTCCAGAACCACTCTGACTTCTTTGGTTGAATAAAACACTAGCCATCTCTTGCTTAGCTAGGACTTTCATTACTTCACAGCTGTGGCATTTGTAAGATGGCATTTCTGAATGACAATCTTGTCCACAGAGTCATGGTCATCAAATGTCACAAAAGCAGGGAAGTGGGGATGGCTTAGCAGGTTAAGAGCTCACTTTGCAGCCCTGGGGACTGAGGATTGAATCCTGGCCCCGACCCATGCAGACCCATATGCTGAACTGGGGAGTGTCCCCGGTTCGGTTCTCACTGGGGTAAGACCCCAGCCCAGTTCCTGCCCTGTGCAGCCCCGCGCCCACCTGTGGAATGAAACTATATAAAAAGCTGATGCTGTCAACTGTGGAGACTGCTCTGGGCCCTCCCCCTTCTCTCTGTCTCTGTCTCTGTATCTCTCTCTCTCTCTGTCAAAAACAATAAAAATAAATCTTTCAATGTCACAAAAGCAAAGCCTCTTTTCTTGCCACTGCCTTGGTCAGGCATGATTTCAGTCACTTCAATTTTCCCATAATACTGTTCAAAATAATCTCTTAGGTGATGTTCTTCAGTGTCTTCTTTAATACCACCAGCAGAAGTCTTTTTCACAGTTAAGTGGGCATTGGGTCTTTGAGAATCTTCTCTTGACATAGTCCTTTCTGGTTCCACAACTCTTTTGTCTCCCTCATGTGGCTCTGACTTCATGGTTGCACCCACCTGCTCCACGGTGGCATAGGTGACAAACCCCAGGCCTCTGGAGCACTTGATGTTTGGATCTCTTATCATATACACTGTGAGCATTCCTCATTACTTTAAATGGCTCCTCACACTCTCATTGATTGTTTCAAAGCTCCAACCTTTGATGGAGAGCATCTGTGGCTGTCTGGGATCTTTGGGAGATTCTGACCTAGACATAACAACCATGGCAAGGGAGACATGAACGATGCCTACTCAGTGGCATCGACCGACAAGGAGTAAGAGCTTTTTCTAAGAACCACTTTTTATATGATTCGGCCCTCTGAAAATAGTAAGCCAAGTATTACAGTATGAAGCTAAAATGCATTGCTCTCCCATACAACCTAAAAGAACAGCACATGCATGCCTAAAGTCACATTGAAAGCAAAATACACTACCCTAATGGGGTGATAAAAACCCAAACATAAAGTAATGTGAAACATCTATGTCTTTGTTTTTCTTTCTGTTTTTGTTTTTTTTCAGGAGAAATCTTGGACCATACATTTTCGATCTTTTCCTTTTTGTGATTTGTTGTCTGCACAGCGGATGTAACAAAGCGACTCCTGCTAAAATGTAAATTTTCCATGCCTGGAAGAATAGCATAATGTTGCAATTACATAAAAAATGTTAGGTACCTGCCTTCAGCAGGAGGGCATGTCATGATACCACAGAGACTGAGCCATCCACCCTTCCTGCCTGTCCTTTATTATGACTCAGGAAAATGGCCAAGATTAGGTGGAGAGTCAATGGATAGATCAGCCTAAAGGTAAGTGGCCACTTGTAAGAGAAGCTCATGGGCTTTAAAGATTTATTTTTATTGATTTTTGACTGAGAGAGAGAGACAGAGAGAGACAGAGAGAAGGGGGAGGGCCCAGAGCAGTCTCCATAGTTGACAGCATTAGTTTTCCATATAGTGTCACTCCACAGGTGGGCACAGGGCTGCACAGGGCAGGAACTGGGCCAGGAGCCCTCTGCATAGGCCCCAGCAAGAACTGAACTGGGGGCACACCTCAGTTCAGCATATGGGTCCGTCTGGGCCGGAACCAGGATTCGATCCTCAGGCTCCGGGACTGCAAAGCAAGCACCCAACCTGCTGAGCCACCCCAGCTTCCCCTTAATGGGCTTTACCAGTAAGTACTGGTGATAGTAAAACCATGCTTTTGCACATTGTCATCAGTACCATGCTCCAGCCAATAAACAAAAGCATCTTTGAAAAGCTGCATTAGCTGCTTCTGGACACAAAGGCACCATTTACTTGACTGACGTAATAACCTCTATTTTTTGGGGAAAATTTATTGAGACACATTCAAATTTGCTGATTTGATTTGGGGTGCTGCATCTAAGACACAGTCACCTAAATGCAGACATGAAAGGGAATGTCTATTATACGCTGGACCCTCTGCTAGAGAAAGCACAAAGGAACCCTCGTGCATCACGTTGGGTATCAGATCCTCTGGCTGACCAGCAGACTCCTCTGGGGCCTGCAGGTGCCCAAAGTTCATAGAGGAGTCAAGAGTTCCTTTCCTTAGATCCTCAGCATTCTAAGAGACATTTTAAATGTATCATAGACACACAAATCCAACCTTGTGCTTTTTGTAGATGCCAGTGGAAACTTCTCTAACAAAACTCATTTGCAACAATATATTTATAATTATAACTTACATGAGTATATTGTCATATAACATGTGTAGCACACCTTTTAGGACATACCCAGCAAACAGTCAAATAGACAGCAATATCCAATTTTTAGATGTAAAAAGTGACTCTGCTATTATTTTACGTTTAATAAAGTGTATTTATGATGGTTTATCTTGAACTCAAATTACTATTATACTTACATGTTATGTTTTTTAAAGATTTATTTTACTGTTTGAGAGAAGATTAGAGAAAGAGACAGAGAGAGAGAGAGAGAAAAGGGGGAGGGCCCAGAGCAGTCACCATAATTGTACACCATTAGTTGTGACATAGTTTCATCCCACACAGGTGGACGTGGGGTTGAGTGGGCAGAAACCAAACTGGAGGCCTCCTGCATCGGAGGTGAGAACCTTCACCACCATCTAGGCAGTTACCTGTAGCACCTCAGTTCAGCACATGGGTTTGCACGGGCCAGGCTGGGATTCGATCCCCAGACCTTGAGGTTGCAAGGCAAGCACTCAACCTACTGAGCTATCCCAGCATCTCTCTTACATGTTATTTTTTATTATTTATATATTTATCTGTTACACATGACATTGTTAAATACATAACTAGTGTCCCAGAAATACCTTAGAGAATTTTCTATTTTTACTTCCATTTTGAAGGGGTTCACACTTGCCTTTTCTTCTAAATTTAGGTGAAATCATGTTAAATCTCTTCTCCCCTTCATCCTCCTGAGACTAGAATTTCTTCCTGTGTTATAACCTGAATAAATCTCTCCTACAGGCTTTGTAAGAAGGCATGTCACAAAAGGATTTTGTTTTTTGTTTGTTTCAAAGAAAGGAAGAGGGGCTATAAGTACAATTGTTCCAGCAGTTCTCACACTGGGGCATCTCGGCCTTGCTGTGGGTGCTGAGATTTGGCCACAGAGTGACTTCGCATTTCGCTTTCTGATCTGCCCTATAAGGAGAATAAAAAAATCAGGCAAGCATAAGTTCTTGTAAAAGTAGCTTTGAATTTAAAATGATCCTATTCCCATTAAAGGACCCCTGACCCTTCCAGGAAAATTAGCCATATCCTAGGTTAGGGAGAATTTTGTTCTTAGTCTTCGATTATAGAATTTGTTGAAGAAAGGAACAAGCAAAGTAAAGAAGAAAGGGAAAGAATCAGAAAGGGAGGGAAAAAAATAACTATATTTTCTTATAGAAGTTTGCTAGAAAAAGCTGTACGTTATTGGTTAGTTCAGCTTTTGAAGGCAATGTAGAAACTCATGCATTAATTTTATTTTATTTTAATTTTTTATTGTTAAATTTATTGGGGTGACATTGGTTAGTAAAAATTACATAGGTTCCAGGTGTATTGTTACATTGTCTATGTAATGCATCCATTTTAAGAATGGTTTCCATAGACATGAGTTACCCCAAATTATTCTTACCCAGAGTCATTGGAAAGGCAACCAACTTAGACACTTAACATTACCTGAATACCTGTGATATGTCAGTGCTTGTGGTTATTGCATATAAAATCTTGACACATAACAGACATTCAATAAATTCTAAAAAGCAAAAGTTAGAAGTATCTTCTCCATCCCCAAATTATAATAATAAGTTTTCTTTCATTTTTTTACTTTGTCCACATACCCAGGTAGCAGGTATAAATACAAATAGATGGCTCTTGAACCATTTGGTAACGCTTGAGCAAAAAGAGTCTCACCTACAAAGGCTGTGGCAAACAGATGCTGCATTAAATGGAGAAGGTGCAGAGGAAGACCCATGAGACACCTCCTGACTCTAAGGTGTAGACACACAAAGAGTAATGTCCACCTCCTCTTCTTTGTGCAAACCATTCCCCACATAAAACGAAGAGTTATCTGGGCAAGAAGGAAACCTTAACACGGAGGGACACAGAATGTTTTCAGTATGTCTGACATGTTACTGCACTGAAAATCACTACAAAACCCTAGTTGTCCTTCCTGCGGTAACAGATGGAAGAAATCTGGCACCTGGTGCTTTCATGTGTGTCCAGGAAAGAGACTCAAAGTGTGTTTATTATCATATTTATTGGAAAAGAAAAAAAAGGACTCAAAGGAAATGATCCTCTCACATCTCTTCCCTTAAATATAAACAATAACCTTCAAAAAGGAGCCTGTTGGACAGAACCTTCTACAGTAATGTATTTGCTGGCTGTGGGAGCTGTCAGGGGAATAGCCACGAGCCGGCCACACTTGGTTCTTCAGTTTTAAAATGTGTTCGCAAGGCTGAGGACCTAATTTTGAGTTGTATTTAATTTTAATGACTTGTATTAAATTTCAATAGCTACATGTGGCTAGTGGCTATCACACTCAACAGAATATCTCTAAAGGTTGGGACTTCACAGTTTTTCTGAGGGGAGGTGAATAACAGTGCAAATTATTCCCCTATAATTAATCTAATTGAATTAATGGCACTTTATCTCCCTCCCAACTTTCCCAAAGATCTGTTATTGCAAAAATCAAGTTAAAACCTACTTTCTAGTTCGTCTTTATTCACCAGCATACTGTGTTACAGATTTTATGGGACATTTCTGCCCATAGATCCCTTCTGTGCAATTTGCCTCCACTCACGGTCTGAGTGAATGGGCAGCTGATTGATGTATGCTATCTGACAACTCCAGGCACTGCCGGGAGGCCTACTAACCTCTGTGCAGTCTATCCATAAGCTGGCCAATTAGTAATGTAAAATCCAGAGCAAAAGTTAAAGTGAGTTAAACTGGAGACACAGATTTGGAATAAAAAATCTGTGAGATTCTACTAGCTAACACGCAAATAGGACCCAAGTAACACAGTATGATTTTTGTCCTATGGAAGGATCCGCCCAGCATAGTGGCCCCATGACAGTTGGAGAAAGGGAAGAAGCATTCCAAGGAAGGCAGGAAGTCTGGCAGCAGAAACCGAAGGAGAATGGACAGCCTTGCCAATGCAAGAACGTAATTGCCTCAGCTCCTGACTGGCAAGGTATTTCCAAAATCTGCTTGCACTACGGTCACTCTGTTTTAGATAGTCCTGAGACCCACAATTCTAAGGATGCCTTCTCAGCCTTTTTATTCTGAGCTAATCTGAATCTGAGAAAGTATCTGTTCACTAAAAGATAAAGATTTAAGGTATATATGTGGAATTGAACCCTCCCTCCCTAAAAAAAAAAAAAAAAAAAAGAACTTGAGACTCCATGGGCCCTAGAGTTAATGAACCTGGAGATCAATCATAGAGGTAGAAGATAGATGCTTTATAGGGAGGGCTGCCTTTTTTTTTACATGCCTCTCTTTGAGAGTCTTTGCTAGGTACTGCTGCTGAGTCCTCTTTGGCACTGGAATCTAATGGAGTCTGTCATGTGGCTATGAGGAAGGTCACATGCAAGATGCCAGGACATCCTAATCTGCTTAGACAGTAGGTGGGAAAACCCGGCACAAGTCTTGCTGTCATCAGTTGGGCTTCTAGAAGCAGAACCTGAAGCAGGAGTTTGGCGCTTATGATTTACTGAGGGAATGCTCTTGAGGAAGCAGGGAAGTCAGGGTTAGGAGCCCAGCAAGGATGTGGGGTTTAGCTGGAGTCTGCGCTCAGCCTACTCTCTGGGGGAACCTTGGAGCATTAGTTGCCTCCCAGGCAAGGGGAGCCACATGTACCCCTGTGTCAATCACTGCTTGTGAGCGTAGCATTCTGGGTAGATATGCTTCCATTGGCTGAAGGCAATTCTCCAGAGTAGGAGCCAGCTGTGAGCTGTTGGCAGTGAGGGGACAATACACAGGTCCAGAAAGGGGACCCAGGTGTGGCGCTTAGGGCATTCATCACACACTTCTTCCTAAACAGGAACTCTAGTTCCTGGAAGAAAATGATACATTTAGAAATTGTAAATGTCAAATTGGGAATGGTCAAGGATATGGAGCTCCTGGGAGCTTTGTAAGTAGAACTGACTACAGGGGGCAAAAAACAAAACTCAGAGAGGTAAGAGTCAAAACAGTCCAGCTGACACCCACAGAAGTTAGAATGACAAAAATGAGGG
This sequence comes from Craseonycteris thonglongyai, assembly GCA_004027555.1. Taxonomy (NCBI): domain Eukaryota; kingdom Metazoa; phylum Chordata; class Mammalia; order Chiroptera; family Craseonycteridae; genus Craseonycteris; species Craseonycteris thonglongyai. The sequence goes on along the minus strand of PVKE010025468.1, from coordinate 16,333 downwards.
GTTGTAACACTTGGCAGTGACAAAAGTTTCACATTGGAATTGAAAGAACACAAAAGGCCAAGTGTGTTTAGCTCAAGGCACAGCCCATAGATGCTTTTAAATATTTGTTCACCACTTGAATATAATAATAAAAAAATGAACGAATAAAGCTGTCAAAAGATCAATAACTAATCAATCACTCTCAATATTCATTTCTTTCTTATTCTGTTTACATTATTCAGTTCACATTTTTAAATTAAAATGTACCAGAGGAAGGGATGTTTTAAAAGAAGCAAAGCAAACTACACAGCCATCCAACATATTTAGGCATAAAAACAATTATGGGAGTGGACACCAGATATATGGTGATGGAAGGAGAGCTGATTCTGGGTGGTGAGCACATAACGCAATATATAGACGATGTAATGTAGAGTTGTACACCTGAAAACTATCTAATCATTACCAATCAATGTCACCCCAATAAATTTAACAATGAAAAAAAACCCAGTTATGGACAATAAAGAAATGTGTCAACTGATACCATGTATCTTGTAGCTTATTTCATTAGTCACAAGGCTATTTGATGACAACTTTTTATGAGCAATGTTTATTTTCCCATTCTATAACACTTTCTTGCAACATAGCTTTAAATGTAAATTAGTAAAGCAAGACAATGAAATGACTGCTTTAAGCACTATATGGATGACTGAAATTGGACCAATCTACATCCTTTATGTGAATTTATAAAATACCACACATGATGTTTAAAATTTTACAATATGCTATTTTTGAAGGACTTAATAAACTATGATTACTATTGCCCTGGAAAGAAACATAGGGGAGTATCCAACAGGATTCTTATTCCTGTAAACTATGAGAACATTACTGAAGTAATTTTTTAACCAATAGGAAAGAAAAGGGAATCATTTCCATTTCAGCTTCGGTGGAAAACATAGTTGGGAAGGAGAGGGAGAGGAAGAAAAGGACTTCTGAATTCTTACATTTCTGTTAAATATGAAAATTCCTTCAAAAGACAACTAATACAAGAAGTTTTTAGGAGACTATTGAAAGGTTAGATCACTATACACACAGACACATAAATACGTATGTCTATACAAAACACAGTCTTTTCTTTCTATATAAAATCATCCTGATTAGTGATGACTCATTTCCCAAAGGGCAAAAGACACTATCCTGAAGAATATTGCCTTTCACTTAGCAATGTATTCTGCATTAATTAATATGAAGCTCAGGTTTTACTTTGCACTTGAATTCACTCCTCAGACAAATCTCATGCGCCTCGGCATTCTAATAATGTGGCACACTCAGACCCTGGTTTCTGTGTGCCAGCCAGCCTGGTATACACGTATGTCTGTGTGTATACTTACTGGAAGGAGTAGCAGTGTCAGGACTGAGAGGCTCAAGCTGGTAAGACCTCAGCAGCACTTGCCTCTTCTTCCTAGTTCCAGTTTGAACATTTGTGTATTAGGAGAGGCCTGGTGAGCACACTTATGCTTCTAAGAGGTATCTGAAGCACAGTGAAATAAAGTAACAGGACACTGTTACACAGCTGGTAAATTGTAGAGGGGGCATTCCACCCTCTTCTTTGTTACCAAAGTCTTATACTTGGAAATGTTGAGCTTAAACATTAACGAAGTTTCCAAGATCAAAGAAAGCTGGTGGTGGCACTTGGCAGATAATTTGAAATAAATCATATAGCATCTGACAGTTCCATGGATTTTTAAAATTATTTATTTATTTATTTATTTTCTGGTTTCTAGTGTTTTATTCCATGCATTTCTTTAAATGATCTATGAGCAAACTGGAGCCAGGTTGACTGGGCAGATAAACAAAATGACTGGTCATTGACAAGGTATGATTTGAAAATTTCAAGTAAGTTTCCTTTATGGTAGCATTTTTACCACTGACCTCTTCTGTGACTAGAATTCCACTATTAAAGTAGACTCTTTTTTATTTTTATTTTCTTTTTTGGAAAAGAATAGAGTACAAACTCTTCCACCTAAAACAACTAGCAAATCTCGACAATTTATTTTGAAATTATGTTCACTGGCACCAGAAAGCTACTAAGACAGCCAGAACTTGAGAGGCCAGGATGTTGGAGAGAAAGGAAGTACAGGTGGTGACATTTTCTGTGCTTCATTAACTCTCAAGCTACTTACTGATACAGAAAAATTACAGATCCCAAAACTCAAATGCTGTGCACAAAGTGGTGGCCACTAGGCTAACCACTGAATGAAGATTTCAGTAGTCTTATTGGTCTGGGGAATTCAAACTTGAATGTGAGGGCTACAAAGACTTGAGAACCCCAGGTCCTGAGGAAATGGGAAACACAGTGAGGCAAGCCCCACTATCTGTGTCACCTTATATTCTTGAGGTTCTTTATGTTCTTATGCAGATTTAAGATGGGAAGTTTATCTCTATGTATTCCCTTTTCAGGAGGCAAAGGGATGGGTACCATCTTCTGCACAGTTCCTCACCTACTGGAAAGATAACATCCTATATGGAAGGATCCATGAATTAAGTAAAAATTCTTAATTGTGTTCAAGCTCTTGGAGGTAGCTTTATGGATTCTGTGAAACAGCTACAGGGTTGGCATTTACTCTAACTCCATTCCCCACATTAGGGTGTTACAATTTAAAACTTCATAGTTAAGTAAACTGCAATCAGAATACTTGAGCACTAGTAGGTAGGCTGATACTCCACTTTTTAGGGGCGGATGTGATCCTACATTGTTCATTAGAAACCTCCAGGGAAAGCTGGGATGGCTCAGTGGGTTAAGTGCTCGCTTTGAAGCCCCGAGGACCGAGGATCGAATCCCCGCCCCAGCCCATGTGGACCCACATGCTGAGCTGGGGTGTGCCCCCAGTTCAGTTCTTGCCAGGGTCTATGCAGGAGGCTCCCGGCCCAGTTCCTGCCCTGCGCAGCCCTGTGCCCACCTGTGGAGTGAAACTATATGGAAAACTAATGCTGTCAACTATGGAGACTGCTCTGGGCCTTCCCCCTTCTCTCTGTCTCTCTCTGTCACTGTCTCTCTCTGTCAAAAATCAATAAAATAAATCTTTTAAAAAAAGAAACCTCCAGAGAGCCTTTCCACCATGTGAGGACACAATGGGGAAAAGATCTACAAGCCAGGAGGTGGGCTCTCACCAGGCATAGAATCTGCCTGCACCTTGCTCTTGGACTTTCCAGCCTCAAGAACTGTGAAACATAAATGTTTGCTGTTTTAGGAAGGAAGGGAGGGAGGGAGGAAAGGAGGGAGGGAGGGAGAGAGAGAGACTTGCCAGAGATTTCACAAACCTATGAAGGAATTCTGTTCAAGTGTTCACATACTCTCTTTCCTCAAACTTCTATGGAACTGAAAATATCTTATGCTACAATTTAGGCTCCTGCCTCTGGTTCTATTCTCAGAAGAAATGGAAAAATACATTCTGAATAATTTTACTTTTACATATACTGTAGTGAGACCTCAACTAGCCATTCCCTTGGGAATAAAATTCCTGTGAATGAACACAGTCATGTTGGAGACAATTTTTATTTCTCAGAAATATCGGAAAGCAAAGCTGACTATGTTTGCAATGGCAAGGGAGTTTTATTAATGCAAGAACAAAAGAAGATTCTTTACAAGATACTGTGAAACCTGGGAGATCTAGCTTCTGCCTCTTTTTCTTTTGCCTTCTGTTGCACACATGGATTGGTCTAAGATTTTAAGTTGTGACAGAAACTGCCTCCTTTTTCTCCTGGACATCCCATTAGATCATACTTCCCAGCCACACTTGCAGTGAGGTGTGGTCATGTGATTAACCTCAGACCAATGTAATAGATATGGTAATTGATTTATCCCACTACCAGGCACGACCCACAAAATTCCCCTGAGTGATTCTCAGCTCTTTTTCCTCATATGCCAGCTGAGCAGAGAAAAATGTGGAAGCTAAAGATGAAAGCAGCCTAGGTCCCTGATGGAGCTTGTGGAAGGCTGCCTACTGGGACCACTCATGTGGTCTATGAAACGAATGAGAAAAACACTTTTATCGAGCTAGGCCACTGGGAATTCAGTTATTTTTGTTATAGAAGTGAGCCAGCTACCATTACGGAGACTGGAACCCAGATCAGCAGGTTATTAAGAGCACATTAACTCTCTGAAATATAGATGGTCTGACTTCAGGTCCTGGCTCTGCCACTCATAAAGTCATGTGACCCTTGGAAGCTTCCTAAGGATTCTGGTTCGTAAACGAGTAGGCAGAAGGCTATTGGACCGGAACTCCTTTGTTGGATTGGGAAATGAAGAATCAACAAACATCTAGTGTGTTAAGCCACTGAGGGTTTTGGAGCTGTTCATTACAGCCATTTGCCTACTCTGACTAAATTAGAAGGCACTGAGGAAATGAAAGTCATGGAGGCAGAGAAGGCTTCAAGAAAGAGCGGCTTTAGACATGTGCAGAAAGGAAGCTATTGACAATCTACCAGTTTTCTTCTTCAGGAATAATTTGAGCATATAGGTTTGCTCAGACAACACTCTGACCCTCTTTTCTCTGAACTTCTTTTCTCCTCCCAGGGTTGCAAACTGAATGGCCTCTGTTACTGTCTATAAATTCATCTCTGTTTTCCACCCCCATCCAAAACAACAACAAAACAAAAACTAATGACCAAACTGATTAAACTCATTCATGTCAAGTGTTTCTTCAAACAGGCGTTAGTATTTTTAAGCCTCTTCAATATGGACTCCCCCCATTTCCCAGAAAATGGGTAGAAGATTTTCTCATGACTAAAAGCCACTGGAAGGAATGCCTGATGGCAGTTTGGGGCTCTCTGACATGGGGTGGGGAGCGTGCCTGCCATGGCAGATGCCCTTCTCTCTTGGAAGAACTGTTATACAGAAGATCTAACCTGACTTTCTTCCACCCTTCTCCTAGGACCCCTTGCCAGCCCCAAACCCTCAGATACATGCTCAACTTCTAACTCTTCGTCTAAATCGCTTCCCTTTCTGAGGACAGCTTGGTCCTAATATCTCTCCTCTTAATCCAGCTCTGTCCTTGCCTTTCTAAAACACTGGCCTCATGCTTCTGACAAATGGTTGCTTTAGGGCACACTGGATAACTTTTAAGAATTTTCTAGTTGGGTAAACTTTATGTTACCTAAGTTCTTGCTGAATCTGTTTTCTCGCCTAACAATGGTGTTATGGGGTCAATTGCATCCCCTCCCAATTTACAAGTTGAAGTCCTAACCCCCAGTACCTCAGAATATGGCCTCATTTGTTAATAAGGTCATTTGTTACAGAAGTAATTAGCTAAAATGGGATCAAAAGGGTGGGCCCTAATCCAATATGACTGGTGTCCTTCTAGAAGGGAGAAAGTTGGACCCAAATAGACACACAGGAAAAATAGCAAGTGAAGATGAAGACAGAGGTTTGCAAGCCAAGGATTGCAAAGTTTGCCAGCAAACCACCAAAAGCTAGGAGAGAGGCACAGAACAGATCCTCCCTCACAGCTCTCAGAAGGTACCAACCCTGCTCACACCTGGATCTCAGAAAATTACAGCCTCCAGAACTGTGAGCCAATACATTTCTGTTTAAGGCAGCGAATTTGTGAAACCCTGTTCTAGCAGCCCTAGCAAATTAACTCAAAACGGGGAGAAGCTGGGATAGCTCAGTGGGTTAAGCACTTGCTTTGCAGCCCTGGGGTCTGAGGATCAAGCCCCGGCCTGTGTGGACCTATATGCTGAACTGGGGTGTGCTTCACATGGGGAAGGTCCCCAGTTCGATTCTCACCAGGGCAAGCTTCCCATGTGTGGGAGGCCCCTGGTTTGACCCCTAGTTTGTGGGGGCATGCCTCCCATGCAGGCAGCCCTCAGTCTGGTTCCTGCCCTGCACAGCCCCTGCCCACCCATGTGAAATGAAACCATGTCGAAAACTGATGATCTACAACCACTGAGACTGCTCTGAGCGCTCCCTCTTCTCTCTCTGTCAAAAAAAACAAAACAAAAACCAAACAAATAAAATATTGACTCAAAGGGATCAACATCTACATAATCAGGTCATTCTGAGGACTATTAAAGGTAATACTTATGGTACTCATAGCACAGTGTCTAGCAAAAGAAAGTGCTCAATAATGTCAGCTGTGAAGGCTACTGCTGTTACTACTTATTTACTAATCATCTCATCTGTCGTTCGCATCAGGTATGTTCTGAAATGAGGCCCTATTCTGCCTGCGTTATTTCCATCCCAGCCCTTGAAGTTTCTGATTAAAAAGTCTACTAGGTTGGAACCCATCTCCTTGATGAGCAGTGTTGCTACCTGCAATGGACAATGTTACTTGACCTTTCAGATTTATTTTCTTTGAGCTAAAGGAGCCTTGATTTTTCCTTAATGGGTCTTAATGCCTTAACTTTGAAAACATCTCTATAGTGCTAAGAAAGGCTTTCTGAGTTCTTCAGTAGTAGGATCTAGAATCTGATTTGGTATCAGCAGGAGCTACGACTCTATAATGTATAAGTAGGAATACCACATCTGCTATTTATTCTCTGTGTGCTCTGCCAAATCCAACCTTTGCCCTTGGAGGCTGGCCCATGTGGACCACTTGGTCTCAGACTCCTTTGGTGACTGCCATCTGGATGGGTTTGGCCACTGGGGGAGGCACGAACAGATGACCTGAAGGAAGGGGAGACACAAGTTGGGGTATTTTCCTCCTTTTCCCTTCCTGTTTTGGCACTTTGCCTCTGGAAGGAGCTGTATCATTGCTCTTTGATCACAGTGCTTGGAAAAACACTGGTCCTTCTTGTTTCCTTAGGTCTAGGGACTGGAAAGGCTTTATGCTCTTCCTAGTCCCTGCGGGCTCCACCGTCTTCTATTAGCTTCCTTATCCCTTAGGCATCGCTTGCACTTAAGTGTCTTCATTTCCACCTAATGTGGATTCTCTTTTCTTACCTGTGCCCTGACTGATGTATTCTTGAAATTGGAGGGTGCTCCTGAAGCAGATATCTAGAGGCAAGGAGCTTATTTGGGGGAATCCAGGGACCATTGCGGGAAAGCAATATGTGGAAGGGAAGACAACTAATCAAGGCCAAGCTACATAACCCACTATAACAGTGTGTGATGGAGGTTCAATCCTGCTGGGGAACTCTAAGGAAAGGTGAAAAACATGATCTCACCTAAGGGGTGAACACGCTGTCCCCTCCAGAGAGAACAATGGGTGGAGAGCTACTCCTGGGGCTGCTAATCCACCAGAACTGCCAGTCTATCTTGTCCCGTGTGGGACAGCTTTGCTCAGGATGGAAAAGAGAGCCTCCGGCCCCAGAGCTGCGCTTTGGCAGCTGGAAGCAATTGGAAAGTCTCAGTGTGTATGGGCGGTGCTAGGAGATCAGACACTCAGACATCAAATCTCCATATTTTTCCTTTTAGACAAACTGTCCAGAGTCTCACTGGAGGAAAGCTTCAGTCACATCATCCCCAGTGGGTACAATCAAATGACACTTTTACCTGTAGTTTATCATTTTCCATCTTACTTATAAACTATTTCTCCTTCCCAACCATATGCTTTTCTTCACTGAATTTTATTCTGACACTTCCAATTTTACCATGTCATTTTGATATTTTTTCTTCCATTGCAAACTAAAAATATTACTGTAGGTGATTCTCATCATCCAGGGGCTACTCCAGATATTCATCAGTCAGGTTTTCTCCAGTTTTGATGTTTTTAAAAGCATAGGGAGAGATATAGGACTATATGGTGATTCATTTCAAACGTTGCTAACTCCAGATATGGCCAAAAATATTTTGGGGGTCACCCGGGTGGGCCACTTATCCGTTCAGTTAACATTTATGCTGTGCCCACCATGCCCCCGAAACTGAGAACCTACTAATGCCCACTATAGGGCCTTCGTCCTCATGAACACTCAGACAAATTAACAGAAAATTAAAGTTCAGTATGGCAAGTGCTTGGATGAAGAGATGCCTGGAGATATGAATGTGCCTGTGCCTGTGCGTGTGTGTGTGTGTGTGTGTGTGAGAGAGAGAGAGAGAGAGAGAGAGAGAGAGAGAGAGAGAGAGAGAGAGAGAGAGAGATCCATCCATTCTGAAAATGAGAGTTAGGTAAACGAAGTCTGAGCTGAGATGGGTAGCGTGTAAATCAGGGGTACTGGAGGGCAGGCACTGGGATCAGAATGGTCCAAACTAACAGGAGAGAGAAGCTGGTGCCTCTGGGGAGGAAGAACTGGCTGGAGCACAGTCATGGTGGAAACCAAGGGCGAGAGAGGGGTAAAGATGCAGTTTGCAGAGGGCAGATTTTACAGGTTCCTGCTTCCAAACTGGACTTCCGAGAGCCCCACGAGGTGCAGTAGTCAAATGTCTTGCCTCAAATTCCACTTTTCCCCCACATCCACTTTGTGTCAGTGAAGAGGGGAGAGCACATTCTACAGGCGCTTGAGCAGCTTCTTCAAAGGGGAGTTGAGATGATTCCAAGGCCTTTAGGAACAGAAAGAAGAGGCCTGTGTGTGCACTCAATGCTAACCCACCCTGACTCCGGGTGTCTCTACTTCAGCTGGCTGCTCACCTGTCCTGGGTGAGCAAGGGGCTCTCGTGCTCGGGGCTTCTTCCCTGGTGCTGGCAGAACCCTTCTCTGCCCAGCGATGGCCCCTTCCTCTTACGGCAGAGTCTAGCACACACTGGTGATTCTACCCAGCTCAGGGGAAGGATGAAGCCAAGAGGGCGTGTGCATAGAATAAAAATGAGGAGTGAATCAGAGACACTTAAATGTTTCAACCTTGGACTTCCTTGCATCAGTTTCCTCAGCAGCAAAGCAAGCAAGCAAGCAAACAAAAAAGCAGCCAGGGTTGTTAAATGTATTCTCCTATGAAAACAACCTTTACCTGGCAAAAATGAATGCTACCAAAATTTTAACTGGTCATTGTTCTAGATAGTCCTACCAAATGATGATTACCAAGTGATGAGAGTCTCAGCTGGGTAAAAGGACAACAGTGTCAGTTGTAGACACAGTCTCATCCCTAGAGGTATAGTGACATTGTGCACTCAAATTCATCACTGCAGATGTGCATTCTGAATTAGAAAATAGTTTCCTCAGACTACCCACCTCATTTACATCGAAGTAACACTTTAAACTGTTCCCAAGGAGCCAGGATTCTTACTGCCTTTGTTTCTTACAATTAAGGTCTTTAGGTGATTGTTTCTCTTTTCAGCTACTGCTTCGTTCGTTTTCTGCGTCAGAATGTGTCACTGTTCTGTAAATACCCTCCCCTCTGCCAAAGCCCTGGGAGGCTCTGTCTGCCACTTCCCAGCCCTCAAACTCTGCTTCAGAGACAGAAGGAAATCAGGATGCAAGATACATTCAACCAGGCCTCTGCTTCCTTCCATTCTGTGGCCAGCCTAATTATCTACTCAGCCAAATACCAATTACCTGTAGTCAGTGTTATGAGGAAGCTCAATAGTAAATGGACACTCAATTGATTTCGATTACTCTTAATTGTTTCTCCTTCTTTAGCCCTGTTCTTCCCTTGAGTCTATAACTAGCAGTTAACTCAGGTTCCCCTACCTCCCTTACAACTTCACCAAACCCACCATTCCTCCTTTCCCCAGTCTTCAGGCTTCTAGCAGCTCATGATTTGGAACCTAGCAATGACACTTCTGATAAGCACACACATCCTGCAAACTGGCTTGGAGAAAGCTATCTTTGGCAATTTGGACTAGATACGTGGATTATCCAGAATCTATGTCTTTATCCAAAATGACTTTTTGATCCCTTGCATCCCATAATTGTTACTTTGGGGTTTGAAGTACATTGGACTTTAGGGTGAGAAAAACAGTTTAACCGCCAAATCTCTTGTATAGTTCTGTGAATTTGGATATAAACACACATATGTGCACATTTATAGTCATGTGCAGAGATGACTAGAATGTATCTGAGCTTCTAAGCCATTTCTATGATTACTTGATTGCCAAACTGACCTGTGGGCAGCAAGAGCTCATAGAAACTTTTATATACAGATGCCCACAGGTAGAGTTCTTTTCTGAGCACAAGATGTTCTATTCTTGATCTTTGAAAAAAACCACCCACCTCTTCCCTCAATAAACTCTCTTTGGCCCAGTGAGTCACCCCAAAGTATCATATAAATAGGTGGCTATTTTTAAGTGACTCATTTAGGTCAGTTGATAGAAAAATTGCCGGTGGCTCTGACCCTGGTCAGAAAGAGAAAGAAGCTATGGTCATGAGAGGAGGAATCAGAATGGCTGCCTGAGTCCTGTGGAAGGCAGACTAACAACAGTACAGCATCTAAAATGCCCCTACCTGGGGGGCTGTGTGGGCTGTTCAGCACTGTGGACTGTTAATTCCCAGAGAGAACTCTTTCTGATGCAACGCTATGCTGGTATGGCATATCACACCATTTTTTGAAAGGAGAACTATGTTGTCTGAGGTTGAATTCCCCCAAGAGGAAGCCTCTAGTCTGGGGGTGGCAAACCTACAGCACGCGTGCCCAAAGTGGCATGCAGAGCAATTATTTCGGCATGCGGAGCTGTGAATACCATTTAAAAAATTATTGTTTATGCCTCTTATAGACATAAAAATAATCGATACCTCTATCTCATTCGATGGGTTGGCACGCGAGTCAAGCGAGTATACTCTTATTTCATAAACTTTGGCACTCAAGCGCCAAAAGGTTCGCCACCCGTGCTCTAGGGCAAGGATTTGAATGCATGTAGTTCATTTGCAAGGTTAGTCCCAGGAAGCAAGGGAAGTAGGGAAATGACTCAGGGAAAGGAAGTCTGCCAACGCAAGTTGAGTTAATGAGCAAGTTACTGCTGTGGGCACCTGGGGCTCAATCCTGCTGGAGACTTCTAGAAAAGGCTTGGGCAAATGTTTTCAGGGTAAGGGTTACTTCTAATTTTCTCCAAGTGTCAGGGTCCACTAGCTATTTATTTTTGCTTGCTCAAATGCATACAGCGGCCTCACTTGTGAAGAGCTGATTCTCACCTCTAGCAGCTGTATACGTACATGTGAAAAATGTGTTTCTTTTATGTTAGCGGCCTAGCCGCTAGGCCCACTAATATTCTTTATATTCAAAGAATTTTGGTCATTATTTCATTATAGAACTCTGAAGAGCATCTCATATGCAGTCTGCATTTTAAGATATTTTATTCGTGTAACTTTTACTTGCGGTCACTATTTTTGACCTTTGATTAAAAAATTAATTTGTTTTTAATAGATTTGAAAGGTGATTACGATCTCAACCATGCCTTACCTGAATATTTGGCTGCTAGTTCCTCCCTCTAAGAGCTTCTAAGATTGCTAAGCCAACACTGCTATGCAGAATCAAGTTGAAATTCATGTCTAATGAGATGACTGACCCTGCTCAGGCACATACACCACTCATTGTTCAAACTTTGCTTGTTATACCTTCTCCAAGACAACTCATATTTAAGAATACTCATTCCAATAGAGTTCTTCAGCAGGGTGTCCAGTCTTTTAGCTTCCCTGGGCCACATTCGAAGAAGAATTGTCTTGGGCCACACATAAAATACACTAACACTAATGATAGCTGATGAGCTAAAAAAATAATTACAAAAAAAAAATCTCATCATGTTTTAAGTTTACGAATTTGTGTTGGGCTGCATTCAAGGCTGTCGTGGGTACCATGCAGTCCATGGGCCGAAGGTTGAACAAGACTGTTCTTGAGCATTTTGCCTCTGTGTTGAGTGGTTGTCCCACACAGCCAGCAGGCAGGAGCCATCTTTCCTCTGTGGAGTCCCGCCTGCATACAAAGCCAAATCTCAACCTGCACTAGCCTGATGAACTCCATTCACCCCACCCTGGTAACGCCGAAAGACCCTTCCCCACCCAACTCGAGCATTGCTAGAGGCTTTTTTTGGTGGCAGGCAGCTAGCCTTGGCCCAAGCTGCAGTCTGTCTTTTTTAAACAAGTCATTTTATTGTTTTTGACAGAGACAGAGAGAGACAGAGAGAAGGGGGAGGGCCCAAAGCAGTCTCCATAGTTGCATGCCATCAGTTTTCAACACGGTTGTGTTCCACACAGGTGGGTAGGGGCCACACAGGGCGGGAACTGAGCCAGGGCCTCCTGAATGGAAGGCAAGCCTCCTAGAGCTGGGGGCTGAACCAGGGGCCTCCCACATGGGAAGAACCGAACTGGGAGCCTCCTGTATAGGAAGCACACCCCAGTTCAGCATATGGATCCACATGGGCCGGGGCCAGGATTCGATTCCTGAACTCTGGGGGGCTGCAAAGGGAGCGCTCAATCCACTGAGCCATCCTGGCTTCCCCCTAAATCAGTTTTGAGTCATATAATTTATAGTTCATTAGTACTTTATAAAATTATGTATTAAATCCAACTTCCTACTCATCAATACACTCATGAAGGCTTTTGAATGTGCTGTGTTGGACAAATTATATTTTCTAAAATGCCTGTATATTATTTATCATTTTAATCTAGTGCAAATAACTGGATGACTGTATAAATTTAATGATTTTCATATATCTTTGGAATCATGAATTTTTCAAATCCCATGATGTATACAATATGCCTGCTATTAAGACCTTTATGTTTTTTAGGTTTTTTAGGATCAGCTGAATCCTGTAAGATCTATTAGCTACATGATAGCTGATTGAGTATAGAATATATACTTAAACTTTAAGATTCTATAATTCAGTGGTTATCATATTTTTTATCTGAAACATGTGGTTAATGAGGAATTTAAAATAAATAAAATGAACTGATAGTTTCAAAAAATCTCATTAAACAATTTTAATAATTCAGTAACAAGCTGGGATACAGGTATAGGGGTGTGTGTGTGTGTGTGTGTATTTTAAAGAGGTAAGTTACGTTGGGTGGGAGTCATGGAGGTTTTACTTTGTGTTTCCTCTTCTATCTTTTGTTAAACATTTTATTGAAGTACAATAGAAAGTACACAGATAGTACAGCTTAATGAATTATCACAAAGGAAACACATTACTGAAGCCACAGTATAGGTCAAGGAGAAAAGTGCCAGAAGCCTCCCTCAAGCTGTGCCTTAGTCATCAACTCCACCATAAACGATTACCCTGACTTCTTCCATCAGATTGGTTCTGCTTGATTCTGAACTTTACATGTATAGAATCACACAGCATGCATTCTTTTAAGTCAAGTGTCCTTGATGTAACATTACTTCTGTGAGATTTATTCATGTTGTACAAGCCAAATTCTTTCCCATTGCTTTCTAGTGGTCCATTTTATGATTATACTACAGTTCATTGTAATGCTGATGGACATTTGGGTTTCCAGTTTGGCGCTATCAGAAATAATGCTGCCATGAATGTTCTGTACTTGTCTTTTGGTGAACACATGAAATGATGCATTACCACTAGGTATACACATACCTAGGAGTGGAATTCCTGGGTCAAGTAATTTTATATGTATACGAGTATACCGTGTTTGGCTTAGTAGATAGTTACAGTGCACTTTCTGAAGTGGAAGTGGTTACACAATTTACATTCCCACCAGTAGCCTGTGAATTGTTCACACCTTCGTTCATACTTGCTATTGTCCATCACTTTCTTTATAAACATTCTGGCATAGAGTGGCATCTCGTTGTGACTTTATTTGCATTTCCTAATGATTAATGAGTCTGAGCAACTTTCATATGCATTGGAGATCTGGATATTCTCTTTTGTGAACTAGCTGTTCAAGTCCCTTGTGCATTTTTCTATTAAATTATCTCCTTTTTCTTACTCATTTTATGAGGTTCTTCATAAATTCTGGATTAAAGTCCTTTGTTCAATGTATATATGCATATATTGAAATACTTTCTCACACTATGATTTTCTTCCACTGTCTTAATGTTTTTAATGAACATGCACTTAATTTAATTAGTCCAATTCAGATATCTTTTCATTAAATCTGCTACTTCTATGTCCTGTTTTTAAAGTTTTTGCTTACACAAAGTCATAAATATATTCTCTGAAGCTTAGATGTACAGTCCATCTGCAACAGATTTATGTATATTGCAAATGGGGTCCAAATGGATTCAAAGAAGGAAAGTTTAGTGGCCTTTATAACTTTTGCTTCTAAAGAACAGAACATCTTAGCAACTCCAAGAAACTAAAGAAAATGCAAGAGAAAGTGATCCAATAGCTACATTAATTAAGGTGTGGAGATGCTCAAGCATCTATTGAATAAATCTTTTTAGTAGCTATTACCTTGTTACCTCTTATTCAAATTAAAGTGAAGAGAAAGGGTAATGTTGAAAACTATACCACCTACAAAGAAAGCAAAATACCTACTTTTCCTCTCCTGGTAATTCTTAAATTCTAAAAACAAAATGAAATCCAAATTCTGAAACAAAACAAAGAAAAAAACAAAAAACCCAAACCCTCAGCCTACACACTTTGGAATGCTTCATAGATCAGTGTTGTCCAGTAGAAATAAAATGCAAGTCACATATGAGTATATTAATTTAAATTTCCTAGTAGCCACATTAAAAATAAAAAGATCAGATGACATTAATTTTAATAACATATTTTATCCAATGTAAAGGATCCAAAATAATTTCATTTGGACATATGGCACTAGCCACATTTCAAAAGCTCAGTAGACACACGTAGCTGTTAACTACAAACTACTATGTCTGGGGTAATCCAGCCATAGACAATGACATTAGTACAATAACCTGTGCCATACATAATATAGTTTACATGTATACATATCAACCTATTGTACATTGTTATTATAGCCACATATTTAAAATATAACACAGTGATTCTCAGCTTGTAGTTTCTGGCCTTTTGACATAGGAGTAGGCATCACCTAGGACTGTTAGAAATGCAAACTCTTGACCCCACTGCAGACTTCCTTAATCAGAATCTCTGGGGGTATGGCTAACAATCTGTGTTTCTATGATTTTGATGTATGACCCAGAACCTTGGGAATAACGGTAATTATTTCAATTTTATACAATGATAGTAATTCTGTGGTACAATGTTATAAATAGAATGGTCTGAGCAGAAGCATTTGGTGGGGGTGGGGAGTGGGGATAGGTAACCTCACAGTCAGGTTACTGTCTCCCATATTCCAAATTAGACTTCTTGTGGCACAATAACAGTCTACTACTCTCTATGACAGACACGAGGGAGCAAGATATTTTGTTTGCCGACGATTCCCAGTTGCCATAGGCATCTATTAAATTTGCAGAAGCAAAGACTTGTGCCCACACAGAAATAATCAGAGCAAGGAATTTGTATTCTAGAGAAAAGCAAATCACTGCTTTCCCTTTATTAGCTCTGTATGATTAAAGTGAATATATAAACAAGTGCTTAGAGGACTTTTATTGTCTAAAAATACTAATTTCTTTGGCTTGAAATATATAAATCTTGGGAGACCCAATTTTATTGAATGAATATCTCCTCAGAGGCAGGAAGCTTTCCCCATGTTTCTCATTGTGGGATCCCTAGCTCATAACACAGTAGGTTACGTACCTAGTAGGTTCTTAAGAAATGTTTGTTAAATGAATAGCGGAATAATTGATAAACCCCTCCCCTTTTCTCAGATTTTGGTTTAGGGAGATCAGTTAGCTCAACTGCTAGGTTTCCTTATTATTTTAACACAAAATGAGCTGACTCATTCTGTTTTCTTCTTTTCAAGTAGCATTCCTCTTCTTTTCAAATGACTTCTTGCAATCCAAAAGCTCATATGGAGGAGATGTAGATTTTAAATGAAGTTCTTAAAATATATTAGAATGTAAACTCCGTAAGAGTAAGGACTTTGTTTGGTTTGCTGCTTAACCCCTAGCATTTGAACATTGCCCATCATGTTGTAGCTTCTCAATAAATATTTGTTAAAAGAATAAATTTTATCCTTTAAAAATTCCTTTACATCCTTCTTATTTCTGCTCACGACACACTGGCATGGAAACCCATCTATTTTGGTGTTTACCCATGCTGACCCATTCACCCACAAGGCCTCCCACTCTGCCTTCTCCAAATCTACTGAGATCCCACCTGTCTTCCCCACCCAGTGAAAGTCTTCCCCTCCCAGAAAGGCTTTCCAGAAACTCAAAGTTGTCTGAGTCTCCGTAGTCTTGTCTAAGTCCCCTAGTTTCTACCCTACTCAATTCAACACTTGCTAACATTATGCCTTTCATTTATTCTTTTTGCATTGTTGCAATTCATAAGCTTTCTCTTCCTATACAGACTCTGGCTTCTTGAAGACTAGAACCACGCTATACATGTAGTTTGATTTTTTTTTCTTTCACATTTCTCCATTCTTAGCTTAGTGCTTAGTCCATATTAGACGTAATTACAACTTGACTTAAAAGAGAAGCTTCAAACAATTTTTTTTTTTTT
>PVKE010025467.1:0-23026 GCA_004027555.1 Craseonycteris thonglongyai | reverse complement strand
GCTTTTTATGCATGCAAATTATACATGTTCTATCAATGTACGGTATATTACGGTATGTTCGAAAAATGTCATTCATTAAAAATTTAATTAAAAAAAGAACTGGTGTTGCCTCGGAAGTGGGGGGTAGTCTTATACAGCGAATATAGGCCTAAACCTATGTTTTAACTGTAAAATTAGGGGGTCGTCTTATACGCCCGGTTGTCTTATACGCCAGAAAATACGGTACCTACTTTGTGAGGATTTGTGGTGCTTTAAAAGACAAGTCTGATTTTATTACTCCTTGCTGGAAAATCCTTTGTTATTTCTTTGGTCACATTTAAAATTATTTTGTGGATTACAAGACTCAACTCTCATCTCCAGCCTCATTGGGCAGCTGTCCCCTCATGCTCAGTGTCAGCCAGGTTGTCACTCACACTTGTCAAAGTCCCTTTGGCCCCTGGGCCTTGGAACTAGCCTGCCTGCAAGCCCTCATTCCTTGTCTTGCCTGGTCTAGTTCTACCCATTGTTCAAGTCTCACTGTAGACATCACACCACCCCTGTGAGGCCTTCTCAGCAGCCCCTGCCCCATCCTGGGGAGTTAGGGGTCGTTAGGGGGCGCCCTCTTTGTGGTGTGCAGTTTTCCCTTTGAGCACTCATGCCTCTAGACATGCTGTTGCTCCAATAGATGAAGGTGTCCCATGAAGGTGTGAATGGTGTCTCTTATTTATTCTACTTCTCTACCATCAAACACAAAAAAGTGCTTGATAGATGTTCATTCAATGAAGGAAGGAAGAAGAAAGCAAGTACCAATCTAGCACTTCCCACTTAAAAGGTCCTCAGTAAACATATGGATTCGCTTCCACATTGAACCCCTTCCTCCTCTCATGAAAGTTGTCGGCCTCGGTCACGGAGAGTGGACAACTGTTTGGAGCTGATTTGATAAAGACAACATTTGACAACATTTGACAACATTTGACAACATTTCTGTGACTCAGGCTCATCACTGATTCCCTGCCCTTGAATTTCAAAAATACAGCCGAAGATTTCAAAATAAACAGTGAAAAGAAGACTCCTGAAGTACTTCCTGGCAAAACAGGAAGAAACCCACATTGCTGCCCAGTTGCATTTGAATACGCTCTTCTGCTTGTGAAGGTGTCACGTGTGTTGGTATTCGGCTGTGACCTAAGGTATTAGGGGCTAATACTTCTAATGGTTTCCCCCTGCTTTTATCTCTTCCATTAAAGAACAAGTGCATCATGGAAAAAGTGCTAAAAATAGCACCTGCCTGGTTTATAGAGAAGGGTGTTTATGACAAGAATGAAGTGGTTCAGGACGCCTATAACCCCAAATCAGGCTGTATTTTGTGACTGGAGTGTCATTCTCAGCCTCGTTTACGTCCAGTTCTCCTTGTTTCTTTGCATCTGCTTTTTTTCTGGTGGGGACTGAGTTTGTCCTGAACTTTGTAGTCATAAAAGGCTGCATTGTTTCTAAACGGGAGGTTTTCGGAGCTGTGCTTGGGGAAGGGAGCGAGAAGGGGGTGCGCCTGTACGTGCCGAGGGAGGGGTTGTGCCTGTCGTAAGGGGTTTAGAGAACTGAGGGTTCTCTCCACCTGCAGGGAGAGGATGTGTGAGGCAGTGGACGTCAGTGGTCGTGGTGATGGTGACACTTATGGCAAGTGCTCTATCTGTGTTCTGTAGTGATCCATGAAGCCAGTTGGGTGGGTGAAGTGGTGAGTACCCAGGGGCCACCCTCAAAGAGGACGCTCTGTTTGTTTGACTCTGGGCTCCTCTGTGGTTGTCCCCTAGGTAGATCGGCGGCTGATACTCCCTCTGAGGCAGTGATCTTGATGCCGCTGTCCCCTCTGAGCCTTGTGAGGGCCCGTCCTGACCACAGTCGATTGGCCAGGCCTTCAGACTCCTGGGGAGACATTAGAGTTTGCCCACAACTTGCCCCCTCCAAGCCCCCCGCCTCTCTTTTCCAGAGTTCCGCAGTGTCTCATAGCAGGCCTCCTCATGCTTCCAGACTTGCCTCTTCCGGTCTTTCCTCCACTCCGATGCCCTATTACCTCCACATAGATCAGCTGGTTATGAACCTCCCTTACTGAAAATTCTTACCTTTGCTTAAAGGGCACCTCACCTTCTTCCTTACATTGAGCTTCATTTCTCAGTGTGGCCTTTTCTAGGCTCCTGTAAAATACAGCAACAATAAAAGGTGCCCAACTGCAGGCTTCTCCCACACTGAGCTCTTACACCCGCTCGTGCACATGTGTAGGCCTTGCACACTCACTGCCTGAGTTTTGTCTGTCTACAGCCTGCCCTTCCAGAGACATCTCGACAATCACCTCCCATCAAAGCCTTTCCTGACTACCTAAGTCAATCCTTTCTCCTAAAGCACTCTCATCCGTGCACCTCTTACCACTCATTGCGTTGTAGGTTAGTAATTTGTGTACACATCTCTTTTCTGTTCTACACTGAGATCTTTGCATCCTTGTGAGCAACTTTGGGTGTCCAGGAGTTCATGGTGGTTTTTGTTAGGAGACCGTAAGAGTTCATAGAATTGATGGGGTCTCTGAGACCGTTTTGTCTTTTTTTTTTTTTTTTCCTCAAATAAATATACATTACCACTTTTCCTTTCTTCCCAGGTCATTTCAGTTCTGTCATTCTTAGTGCCTGATCCCCGAGGAAGCCAAGGTCTTTAAGTATTTTGCATGTAAATTGTTCAGCCCAAAACCTGGCATGGGAGCCCAGGGGGGGAAAAGCACAGATATTAGCATTAAACTCGACAAGATTTTCAACGCTGGCTATACCACTTAAAACCCTGTTGCCTTGGACAAACTTCTTCCTCAAGCTTTGTTTTATTCATTGTAAAATAGGGACGGCAATAGCATGGACCTCATAGAGTGTGAGGATTAAATACACTAATATATGTAGAGGGTTTACTAACACAGGGTAGGGCATACAGTAACCACTCAGTAAATGATAGTGCATCCCATAATACCTGGGGAAGGGCATCTGCTGGAAACTGTCATGCTATTAAATGGTATATGGGGACTCTGGTTTTTCTTTTATTTCTTCATGACAGTATATATGAGGGGTGTCCAGAAAGTATCTAGCCGTGTAACTGTTCTCATTATAATGACAACGGCTGGATTTTTTCTGGACAGCCCTTTGCATAATTAGAACATGGCTTCAAGATATAACATAGTATCTCTTGTTTCTCATGGTTAGTATATATTTTTGTCAAGAATTATATTGTTATTTGTGTCTTTTCATAGCTGCTGCTGCTGCTGCTGCTTCTTCTTCTTCTTCTCCTTCGTCCTCCTCCTCCTCCTCTTCTTCTTATGGTTTTATTTGTTCAGCCAGTCATTCGTTTATTGAAGTGGCTTTTGCTAAGCACTTACTATGTGCCAGGCACTGTGCTAAGGACCTGGTATGTGGGGCGAGAAGACAGACAAACATCTTGCTTACACTCTAGTGGGGGACACATCTGTAAACAAGTGAATATACAGATACACGCGCTGTTATAATTCCTGATGAATGCTATAAAAGGAACAAAGCTGGTGACATGATAGCATGTAACAGAGAAAGGAAGATGGTAGCCCGTCTCTTTCCAGATAGGGTGGTCAGGAGATGACACTTACGCCAAGTCCTACAGCTTGACTAGAACCCATCCATGCAGGGCAGGAACATTTGAGCTGCTCCATGGTGGGAAAAGAACTCTGGCATTTTTGCAGAAAGCCAGTGGGGTGTAGTGGTTTCCAAGAGGGTAACGAACTGGGACTTGTAGGTCACAGCAAGAATGTAGGTCTTGTTTGAAGTTTAGTGTGACATGCTAGAGGGTTTTGATCAGGGAAATGACATGGTTGATATAGGTGCTGTATGATGTATGAATTTGAGGAGGGCCAGATGGACGTAGGGAGAGGTTGGGAAGCTACCCCATGCTGTAGTGAGAGTGGCTGGTGCACTGGATAGAGTTATCATGGCAAGTTGGAGAATAGTGAATGGGTCCTGAGTTATACGTATTCAGTGGCAGAAGCAACAGAACTCCCTGATGGATTAGTTCTAGAGGGTTTTCTTAGAGGGAGATCTGAGTTGCATCTCTTCTGTGGAGAGAGTGATGTTAAGATAGATAGTCAAGGAGAGTGTTTCAGGAAGGAATGTGTATAAAACTATGTAAAAAGCTACTGAGAGGGTGAGTTAGGCCAGGATGGAAGAGTCCATTAGATTTAGCCACATTGGGATCATTGGTGACCCTGACAGTAGTTATTTCATGAGAGTGAAGGTCATATATGGGAGTGTGGAACATGTTTGCAGGGGATAAAGTAGAGATAAGGTTAGACTATTCTTTCAAAAAGTCTGGTTGTAAAGGGGAATAGCTAAAGGAGCTGAGCAAAAAAGGGGAGTTGATTGCTGTCTAAAGATAGTTATGGAATGATCCTGTGTCCAAGGAGAGGTTGATGGAATGAAAGGCAAGGGAATCGTGGGTGGAGGTACAAAGCACTTGAAAAGGGAGGGACGCACATAGGAGGAGCTGGCCTTTGGAAGGAGGAGGGCCTTCCGCTACTGGAACAGGAAGGTGCCAGGGGATCAAAGGGTAGAAGCCTTAACAGTCTGTAGATTTGTGATTGCTGGAAGACCCAAGAACTTGTCTCTGGTTTGATCTCTTTCAGTGATGCATAAGGGAAAACATGAGTTAAGAGTGCGGTGAGGAATAACACTTAAGAACTTAGTGTGAAATATTGTGATCTCTGATCCACTTCAGCAAAAACCACTTCACACGGTGACTGTCACTTGACACAGAAGGGTTCAGGGTAAGCGTGGTTGGGTACTGCTTCTCTCCTAATCTGTCCAGGGTGTGGTTCCGGGACTGGGGTAGACAGTCATCATGGAGACAGACCCTGGCCCACGTGGCTGGTTCAGGACTTTAATTGGCAGGTCCTGTGGAAGAAAGCCAAAATGGGGGATGCTGCTTTTGACCACAGCTGGTTTCCTATGGTGACAGGATGGCATGTTGTCACTATTCAGAGGTCCTGTGCAAAAGCAGCAGTTTGTCAAGCGTCCGTACCCAGTTGAATTAAGGGCCTATTTTGTCATCTGCAGTATGACTGTAAACATACCTTTACCTTCTGGGCTCATCTTCCCAATTTGTACAAGAAGGAAAGTACCAGCCTTGTCATCTCTTGAGGTTGCATGCGATGTGATGACGTATGTCCTGTGCTATGAGAAGTAACTCAGGCTGTGCACACAGATGAGCAAGAAGGCTTCGAGCTTGCAGCCCTCACTGTCCTCCTCGCTCTCCGCGCCCCTGGTCTGACTCAGGGTGAATCACGTTGCCTGTCTGAACCTCCACTTTCCCATCTGTAGAACCCCCTCCCCAGGTGAATGTCAGGATTCAAAAACACAGCAGAGGACTTGGGAAGTAAAAGTGCTAGAGAAATGTGATAGTCAGTCTGATTTATCTGTTCTTCATCCAGGGAGAAGCCCTGACTCTATTTTCCTTCCTGGATCAGTCTTACAATGAATGTCCTTTAGCCTCATTAGGAATGGCCTGTAATGAGTGCTTCCTGCCAGCCTGGGATGGGGTGTTGTAGGGGGAGGCACAGGGAGAGGGTGACCCAATGACATTACGGTGACATATTATAGTGTCTGTGTTTAGGGGACACCAGTCTGATGGGCATATAAGGCAGACAGACACAAGCCCACTTACTCTTAGGGAATATATTCTGGAAGGTCCGCCAGCTCTTTGGAAGCTTCCACTGTACAAGACTAATCAAATGGAAGAAACTAGAAGCGCATGCTCATACTGATGTGATGAGTGGCAGAAGAGAGGTGGGGGAAAGGACTGACTTTGCTGTGGTCACCAGGACCACTACACCAGGTCATTCTGTGCCCATGTCTGGTGACACTGTTTCTCCACAGAGCTTTTGAAGTGTCACTGAGCATTTAACACAGGACAAGCTCCTGCTGGCTAGACTCAAGGTCGGTGTCCTATCTCTTTTGACTCTGTCCCCAGAGAGTCCCTCCCCTTGGAGGACACTAACCATTTTCCAAAAGATGATATTCTATGAGCCCGAGGAAACTTTTTCTCCTCAGAGAGGTGCCGTCACCTCCTTTTGGCCTGAATCCACTCCCACACCCACTTCCGGGGAGGAAGGTGGGTCAGTCTCATGGGACTCTGTCACCAACATGGATAATGAGTCCCTTGTCCCTATATTCTGAAATGGCTGCCGGGGTCAGATAGTTAACTGGATTCAAACTATTCTCTCGGCTAGGGAATTTTTCTTAAGCTGATTGATTTTCGGCACTGAAGAACTCACTCCACGGAATGTCTGCCTGTCTTCAGTTTTCCACAGATCGTTGCTAAAGTGTTACCATGAGAGTGAAGTATAGAGGACCTCGAGTCAGACTATCAAAGCCTCACGTAACAGCAATCACTTGTAGGCTTTGACATCAAGATCTGGAAAGAGAATGTGTCACATTTACCCCCAATCAAATATCTTAGCCTCCATGTCTGCTCCCAGAATGCAGCTCCCCCATGGTTTCAGTGTAAAAGGCTGCGTCCCAGAGATGGGAAGAGAGACATTGAAACCCGTCCTCAGCAACCCTTCCTAGCTAGCCTGCTGCCTCTCTCCCCATCCCCTTTGAACACATGCTGCAGGAATAGCAGTGGGGGGAGAATCTGTGCTCAGCCCTGCATTTTGAGGGGAAGGGTATGGAGACACTGTTGTCTCAGGCCTCACTGAAGCAGGGTGGAATCATGTCCTGGGAAGCGTCTGCATGGGAACGCCATTTAGAAGTAATTATGGATTATATCAAACTGTCACAGGAACAGCCTTTATCCTTGGAAAGGGCACTCCCTCCTGAGGGCTTGAACTATGGAGCTCCAGGCGACTTGGCGGTGCAGTCAGCAGGTGGCTGCCGACTTGTGGATTCTTTTGCGTTCTTGCTGAATAGTCTTATCCAGACTGTATTTTGCAAACATACAATAAACCCCTAAATAACTCACCTCCCTGTCCCCTGCCTTCCCCTTAGTTGAATGCCCAGGGCACCTGCTTTGTGGTGTTTATAACTCATCTGTATTCAGTTGAGTTTTTAAAATTAAACTTCTTATGTTGAGATAACAATAGATTCATATGAAGTTGTAAGAAATACCACGAAGAGATCCCACTTCTTCTTTACTCAGTTTCCCCTTGACGGTAACTTCCTGCTAAACTACAGGTCAATATCACAAACGAGATACTGACATTGGTAGAGTTATGATCCAGAACATTTCCATAACCTTGACAACACCTTATGTTGTCTTTTTCTAGCCATATCCGCTTCCTTCCTACCCTCCCTCCCCCTCACCCCCTGTTAAAGCCTTGGCAATCACTAATATTTTCTCTATTTCTATAATATTTTTATTTCAAGGATATTATATAAATGGAATCATGCAGTATGTTATGTCTGGGGATTTTTCTTTTAATCCCTGGAGATTTATCCAGGTTGTTGCATGTATGTGTAGTTTGAACCCTTTTATTGCTGAGTAATATGCGGTGGTATGGCTGTAGCACAGTTTGTTTAACTATTCATCTGTTAAAGGACATGTCGTAGTTTTCAGTTTTTGACTTTACGAATAAAGCTGCTATAAACATTCATGTACAGATTTTTGTGTGAACATACGTTTTCTTTTTTCTGGGACAAGTGCCCAGGAGTGTAATTGCTGGGTCATGTGGCAGTTGTATATTTAGTTGTTTAATAAACTGCAAAACTCTTTTCTGGAGTGGCTGTACCATTTTATATTTCCACCAGCAATACTTGAGTGATGTAGTTTAGCTGCATTCTCACCAGCGTGTGGTGGTGTCATGATTTTTTATTTTAGCCATCCTGCTGGGTGTGTAGTGATAGCTCGTTGTAGTTTTAATTTGCATTTCTCTGATGGCTAATGATGTTGAACACCTTTTCATGTGTTTATTTGCCATCTGCCTATCCTTTTGGGTGACATGTTCATTCATGACTTCTCCTCATTGGATGGTTTGTTTTTTCATTGTTGACTTTTGAGATTATATGTTGTAAATGATATATTCTAGGTACTCTTTCTTTGTTGGATATGTGTTTTGCAAATATTTTCTCCAAGTCATAGCTCATCTTTTTGACCTCCCAACAGAGTCGTTTGCAGAGTAAAAATTTTAAGTTTTGATGAGGTCTAATTGATCAGTTTTTTTTTTCTCTTTTATGGATCGTTTGGTGTCAAGTCTAAAAACACTTTGCCTAGCCCTGGAATCTGGAGATTTTCTTTCTGTTTTTTGTTTGTTTGTTTTGTTTTTTTCACTAAAAGTTTTATAGTTTACATTTAAGTCTTCAGTCCCTTTTAAGATAATTTTTATATAAGGTATGAGACTTATGTTGAGGTTCTCTTTTTCGTTTCTTTTTTTCCACTTTTTGCTTATGACTGCCCTTCACTCCAGCACCATTTTTTTGAAGAGGCTATCTTTCTTCCACTGAATTGCTTTTTACACCACTGCAAAAAATCAGTTGGGTGTATTTAGAGGGGTCTATTTCTGAGTTCTCTGTTCTGTTCCATTAATCTATAAGTCTATTCTTCTATCGATAAAATACTGTCTTAATTACTATAGCTATATATCAAATCTTGAAATTAGCTAAACTGATTCCTCCTGCTTTTTTTAATTAAACAATTTTTTTTGGTTCCATTTTCTTTGCCTTTCCTTTTCATTAAAAAAAAAATTTGTGTGTGTTGTGTATATCTACAAAATCTCTTGCTGGCATTTTGATAGGAATTGTGCTAAACCTGTATGTTAGTTTGGAGAGAACGGACATCTTCAGTATGTTGAGTCTTCTAATTTGCTGACACAGGATGCCTACCCATTTATTTATATCTTCTTTGATCTCTTTTATCAGGATTTTCTTGTTTGTAGCATACAAGTCCTATTTACGTTTTGTTATATTTGCACCTAAGTGTTGGTTTTTTTTGTTTGTTTGTTTGTTTTAATAAATGGTGTTGTATAATTTTGGTATTCATTTCTAGTATATAGAAATATGATTATTGTATGTTTATTTTGTATTGTGTGTGAACTTGCTGAACTCATTTATTACAATAGTTCTAGAAGTTTATATTATGTGGTTTCCTTGGGATGTTCTATCTACACATTATTATGTCATTTACCAATATAGTTTTATTTCTTCCTTCCTGATCTAGATGCCTTTTATTTTATTTTCTTCTTTCTTTCTTTCCTTCTTTCTTTCTTTTTCCTTATTATAGTGGCAATACTATGTTGAATAAGAGTAGTAAAAGCTGATATCTTGCCTTATTCTTTGTTTTAGGGGGAAAGCCTTCAGTCTTTCACCATTAAATATGATATTGGCTGTAGGTTTTCTATAGATGCTGTTTATTCCTACTTTTCTGGGAGTTTTTATTATGAACTGTTCTTGAATTTTATCAAATGCTTTTTCTACATCAATTAATAATGTACATGTGATTGTCCTTCTTAGCCTATTGATATAGCATATTATATTGATTGATTTGTGAATATTGAATCAGCATTGCGACCTTTGAATATACCTTAGTTAGTCATCTTTGTATATATTGTTGAATTCTACTATTTGTTAGAGATTTTTGAATCTATATTTATGAGAGATGTTGGATTGTAGTTTTCTTTTTCCATCTTTTTCTGGTTTGGAATCAGGTAATACAAAATGAATTGAGAGGTGCTTCCTCTATATGTATTTTCTAGACATGATTGTTTAGAATTGCTGTTAATTCCTCTTTCAAATTTGGTGCCATTATTCATTAAAATCATCTGGGCCTAAATATTATTTTGGGGGGGGGTTAAAAATGATTAATTCAATTTTCTTAAAAATTTATAGGACTGTGGATTGTGTTTTTCAAGAACTGTTGGCTATAGGAAAGTGGTTACTGTCTAAAACAGGGGTCCCCAATCCCTGAACCATGGACTGGTACCAGTCTATGGCCTATTAGGAACCAGGCCTCACAGAAGGAGGTGAGTGGAGGGTGAATGAGCAAAGGTTCATCTGTATTTACAGCCATGCTCCATTGCTCTCATTACCACTTGAGCTTTACCTCCTTTCAGATCATCAGCAGCATTAGATTCTCAGAGTGTGAACCCTCTTGTGAACTGTGCATGTGAGAGATCTAGGTTGTGGCTCCTTATGAGAATCTAATGCTTGATGATCTGAGGTAGAGCTGAGGCGGTGATGTTAGCACTGGGCAGCAGCTGTAAATACAGATGCACATGAGCATAGAGGTTTGACTGCACTGAGACCATCATAAATCAATTGCTTGCAGACTCGTATCAAAACCAAAGCTCAGGGCTCTTACTGCTTCTGCATTATGGTGAGTTGTATAATTGTTTCATTATATATTACAATGTAATAATAATAGAAATAAAGTGCACAATAAATGCAATGTGCTTAAACCATCCCAAAACCATCCCCCTCACCCCCCCCTCCCCACTCTACCCCTCACCTCTCAGTCTGGGGGAAAGGGGGGAGGGGACTTTTTCTCATGAAACTGGTCCCTGGTGCTAAAAAGGTCAGGATCCGCTGGTCTAAAAGTTTTCTGTCTTGTGAGACTGCCCCTTTCCCAATCCTTTTGCTAAAGAGAGTGGGTTTTTGTTGGGGAGTTTGGGTTCTGTACCCATTTGTGTTCCCAGATTGTTGGCTTCTTTACCTCCAAGGCTGGTAGTGTCTGAGACCAAAAGAAAACCCAGTGAACTCACCACTGTGTTATTCCTAGTCAGTTTGCTCTGTTTTCTATGCCTTTCAGAGTTCTCTTACATTTGTTTTATGTATCGTGTCCAGGGCTCTTAGTTATAATTAGATGGAGGAATAGGAAAAAGTACTTCCCCTCCCTCTTTCTGGAAGCTGAAGTCCCATTCTGTGAATTTTATTTGTTTTATTCTTATAGGTCAATCCCTTTCCCTGCCTGAGGTCTCAAAGCCCGGGCTTCAATAATCACTCTTTTATAAGTTCTTTCCATGGGGTAACAAATGGAAATCTCATGTCTAGAAGAGCTCTATGCATGGGTGGAATGGGTGGAAACAGTTCCCATACCCACAGATGCATCCTGGGCAAACCGGATTTCTAGCTTAACTTTTGGTCACTTTTTAAGGTCTGGGGCCAACCACTGGGGGAGTAGGAATATTCAGATTATTGTATAGTCACTAACGAGACTTTAATCTCTGGAGGGAAAAGGAAATTCTCATGACACAAGATGAAGTTTCACCTGTTGATTGATAAGAACCTGTAAATGACACAGAGGAACATCGGGGGTCAGGGTGGAGATCGGTCCCTTCCAGCTGTACCTGGTCTTCAAAAACATAGCCTTTGACTGTTAAGGTAAAACCCATTTGTGACACTGTCTTGGAGCCAAGCTCCCCTGGACTTCTTTCTTCACCGAGTCTGCTTTGTTAAAAGTTCATTATTTAGGGAAATGTAACCTTGTGGAACAGCATGTGTCTGCTTTTTTTTTTTTCTTATTAAATTTGTTGGGGTGACACTGGTTGGTAAGATTATATAGGTTTCAAGTGTACAATTCTATAATATGTCATCTATGTGTTGCATTGTGTGTTCACCACCCAGAGTCAGTTCTCCTTCAGTTACCATATATTCGACACCTCCTCCCTCCTCTACCATCTACTTCCACCTTACCCTCTGGTAACCACTAACCTGTTGTCTGTGTCTAGGAGTTTTGGTTGCTTTGTTTGTTTGTCTTGTTCCTTTGTTGCTTTCAGTTTTATTTCCCACATGAATGAAGTCATATGGTTCTTGACTTCTTCTGTCAGACTTATTTTGCTTAGATTGATAATCCCAAGATCCATCCATGTTGCTGCAAATGGCAGCATTTCAATGACATGTGTTTTTAATAGAGCTGGACCTAGTTGAGGATCCTGGTTCCATCTTTTGTTAGCTGCACGACCTTGAAGTTTGTTCATTTGCTTAAAAACAGTCCTGTAGTGCCTACTCTGAGCCAGCTACCATGCTGGGTTTTTGGAATCAAGTAGCAGGTACCTTTCATTGCTGTGTTTTCTTTATTTTATAGCCATTAGCAAGTTCAGTGGTTTTACTTCCAAAATATATCTGCAATTGGAGCACTTTTCTCTATTACTCCATCTTTTCCCCAGGTTGTTATAATACCTTTCCTGATTCTGTTCTTCCCGCTAATCCTCTGGCTCAATTCCTTATCTATGCAGCAGCCAGTGTGATCTTTTATAAATATGCATCAGATTAGTTTCTTGCTTGAAACCCTCCAATTATACTCAGATGTACTGAGAATAAAATCTAACATCTCCCCAGGGCCCACTAGGTCTTGCAGGGCCTGGTGTCTCCTTCCCTTCTGAGCTTATCTCGCATCCCTTTCCCCCTCATTCAATGTGTCAGTCACACCAGACTTCTTTCTTTTCCTGCAGATATTACTTTGTCCACTTTGGGTTCATTAACACCAGTTATGTTTTCTGCCTAAGAGATTTTTTTTATGCAAGTTTGAATGGCTGATCCCTTGCTGTCATTCAGATTTCAGTTCAAACATTTTCCCTCCCCTATTTCTCAAGTCACATTCTATCAAATCACAGTATGCCTCCCCCAACCCTCACCTCTTATTTGGCTCTTAGCACAATTTGAAATTATCTTGACTTGCCTCCTAGACCGAGCTCCACAAGAGAAAATTAGGCTATTTCATTCATTACTGTATGTCCAGTGCCTAGAACAGTTCTTGGTACAAAATAATCAATATTTATTGAGTAACGTTGCTTAATTTTCTGGAGCCTCAGTTTCTCACTTGTCACATAGAATAATAATCGGCTAATAAAATGAGGTTGTACTTAGAATGAAGTGAGATAATCAATGCATGTGAAGCATTTAGTACAAAGCTTGGCACACAGTAAGCCAAATGATATTTTGCCAATGTTTTCTTCTGATTATTTATATTACGCTGTTCATACCCAGTCTCCCATACTCCTCTAGTACATGTTCTTGCACCTAATGATCCATCTGGCGCGTCATGAGTATTTGTCAGTGACAGATGCTGGCTGGTGAGATGCTTGTAATTAAGTCCTAACTCAGTTCTCTCTTGGCCATGTTTTTCTGCACAGGTCCTGCAGCTGGGCTCAGACATCCTTCCCCAGTACAAGCAAGAGGCACCAAAGACTCCCCCTCACATCATCTTACATTACTGTGTTTTTAAGACCACGTGGGATTGGATCATCTTGATCTTAACCTTCTACACGGCCATCTTGGTCCCTTACAATGTCTCCTTTAAGACCAGGCAGAACAACGTGGCCTGGCTGGTGGTGGATAGCATCGTGGATGTCATCTTTTTAGTGGACATTGTGCTGAATTTTCATACCACCTTTGTTGGACCAGCTGGGGAGGTGATTTCTGACCCCAAACTCATCCGCATGAACTACCTGAAGACTTGGTTTGTGATTGACCTTCTGTCCTGTTTGCCATATGATGTCATCAACGCTTTTGAGAACGTGGATGAGGTTAGTGCCTTTATGGGTGACCCAGGGAAGATTGGTTTTGCTGATCAGATTTCACCACCCCTGGAGGGGAGAGAGAGTCAGGTACATTCCTCAAATCTCAGACCTTGTTGTCATGCTTTTAATGCTGAATTGAATGTGGGTGGTCAACAGAAGAATAATCAGTGGGTGGGAAGTAGCATGACTGGTGTCTGGACCAAAGGGAGCATGCTTGATAAATATCCTTGCATGCTGTTCTTGCCTTTGGAGGTTCAGAGATCCTGCATGTCAGTGAATGGTGTGGAAGAGACCAAAGGCTTCCCTCTTACTCTATGTGGAGTGCACGCTACTGGCTCAGGAGTGGTGGGGCTGCAGAATGCATTGCTGAATCTTCCACTCTGTATGCCATTGTTGACTGTCTACCTATTGATTCTTCTCATTATGGGGATTTTTCTATTGTCTGCTGCTGACCCTTGGCTGTTTCCTTTTAATGAACTCCTAGGATGCAATCAGTATGTCCTCCCTTCCACCCCAGGTTTGCTTGCTTATTTATTTAATTAATTTTTCAGGGCAGTAACTATTGGGGAAAAAATGAGTTTCTTTGCTAAACTGACTTTTGGAGGTGATCAGTGGTGTTTCATTGTCCATACTTCCCCTTGCGTACATTTGCTGAAATCTTCAGGCTGTGGCTAAGAGGAGTGCTGTTACTGGATTACACTGGTTTGGATTGTTAGTCCTGCAGGCAATGGAAGGGATTAAAAGAAGATAAGTGCCCAGTAAACGTGTTGGAATCAGGACGAGCTTAAACAGTTAGCAAATGGGTGCCTGGGGCGTGTTGCAGCAGGAAGGGGCCACTGGGTGTGTCAAAGTCATTTTCTCCCATGAAACAGCAAGGATGTCAAGTCATTGGGAAGGAAAATGTCAGGCTCTTATCTAGTTCAAGTGTTCTGTGGGAATTGTCCTTCCATTTTCCTACTGTTTGGTTGATACTCTAGGTGGATTAAGACAAGGCGGTTCACTGGCAAATCTTCAGCCATGGGAAGCAACGGAGAGGGTCTCAGAGGTCTCAGTCTGGCTGCATTTTTAACTGATGAGTCACCTAGGAAGCTAGTTATGGAGGCTGAGCTGAGGCAAAACACATCTGCAGGGCTAAATGGCTAGTGGGATTCAGCCCAAGGAACACATGGGCAAGGCCTTGAGCTCCTTCCTCTGTGAGACTCCACCTCCTACCATTTCTGCTTCCTATAAAGAGGAGCCAGTATTCCGACTCTAGACTCAATCCCCCCACTTTTATCTATGTGCTGTGTTTTAATAGACTTTAAAATCCCGAGGAATGATTCTCCGGGTGGCTTGTGTGGATTTTGTAAGGGGATTAAGTGAGCTGCCATGGATCATTTAGAACAAAATCACCCCTCAAGGGAACGTGGGGCTTCTTACATGTGCACTTTAGTACATGGTGGGACTCTCTTTCTCCATGAACACATTTCTAGAAAGTCTTATGTTAGCTGGTGAGGAAAATATGATCATTTTGGCTTAGATAATTGAAACAAATTATTTCGCGCTAAAAGGGCTTCTTATACACACATAAGGGAAACGATGTTTTACTTTAAAAATCACTTGGGTTTTTAAATGAAACCCTTTGCTATTTATAGCAGTGGCATGAACATTTTGCAGATAGATAGAACAGTTCTTTGGCTTCCACGGCTTATTAAATATTGGTAGAGCTATAAACACATATGCAAATGTGTCAATATTCCCTTGTAGTTTAGCAGAGCAGAGAGCTTGTCCCCAGGCACTGTGTATGTTGGGTTGGAACTCCTTTGTCATTAATTATAAATACCCCTACCAAGATTTCTGATTGCCAGAGTCATGAAATAGATTGTAGGTAGGAAAATCCCATCATTTATCTGTCGCTTTCTAGTTGGCAAAAGGTTTAGCATCAAAGCTCTTCCTACCATCTCCTGGTCATAATAATAAGGAATATGAATGGGCTGTTGCTGTGATTTGCTTCTGTGAAGAGTTGATTTCGTATGTAGTCATTTCTTTTAAAGCGTTGGCTGACACTGGAAATCATGCCTGTAAATAACAATTGTGGTGGTATTGGGGGGAGGTCAGTAGGGGGAAGCTAAAGGTTTGGCTTCTAGTCCTGTTGATATCACCTGTTCGGAGAGCTGGGAAGCATACGTGTGCCATTTAGCTCTGCTGGTTACAGTTTCCCTATCTGCATCTTGAGGGTAATGCTACCTTACCTGCCTGAAGGCATGGTGTTTGGGCAGTGGATTATTTGCATCTCTTGCAAAGTCCTGTGAGTTCTAAAATCTCATCCGCATTATTCTCACCTTTAGACTGACTGTAAAAATGAGAGACCCAGCACGCTGACCTCCTACATGCGGTGGGAGTGGGACAAAGGTGGGGTGGTATGGGGACAGTTAGCAGGTTATAAGTACATCTACTGGAGGTCAGAGCCCAGTAGGACCATAGAGTTCATCTAGGTCAATCTTCTATAACTCACAACTAAGGAAACAGACTTGGGGGAATATGACTCACTCACAATGGCACAGCAAATCATGGCCACAGTCACAATGAGTCCCTTTCTGACTCTTCTCTATTCTTCATAGTGACAGATTTGACAAAGTAGAGGCAAGACACTGAATGAGACGGTTGAGTCAAAACTACCCAATAAGCTCCTGGTGTGTGTGAGTCACCCGTGGCTTTGATGTTGTGGTGGGGAACTTGACAGGGATGTGGGAGCTACATTTTCTCTAGGACAACTGTGTTCATCATGAGATGGGCCGTTTACAGTGCTCACAGCATGGTTTCCCAGGCACAGGCCTTTTAGCTACAAAGCACCATTAAATTAGTGGGCGTGAAGGCCTGGTGGGGGGTGGAATCCCCTTGGTAGGAGAATTCTGATGAACTGCTCAGCGGGTTCACATTCAGCATGTGCTTTCTTCTTATGCTCTGTTGTGGAGTTGCTAGTCTCAAATGGCAGCTCCCTCAGCTTCAGGCCCTTTCTCTGGGAGAGTATGGGGGTAAAGAAGAAATTATTGACTCATATCTAAAAAAAAAAAATAAAAAAAAAATGCACGGAGCTGAATTCTCTCTGGTGTCCTAATTATGCCAATATCAGAATGGTGTCCCATTGGAGACCACCAAAGAAGAGGGGAATGCAGGGTGGGGGCTTTCCCATCTCTTTGTGTGGGTATTGGGGTGGGGGGCTCTTAAAATTCAAGGATTAGACCCACCCAAGGCTTGGGTCAAGAAAGAACCAGGTTAGGAGAAGCCAGGATGGCTCAGTGGGTTGAGCACTCACTTTGCAGCCCCAGGGACCGAGGATCAAATCCTGGCCCAGTCCTTGCAGACCCATATGCTGAACTGGGGTGTTCTGCCTATGCGGGAGGCCCCAGTTCAGTTCTTGCCTCCCCCAGTTTGGCCCCTGGCTTGAGGGGGCATGCCTCCCATGCAGGAGGCCCCCAGCCCAGTTACCGCCCTGCGCGGCCCCCGCCCACCTGTGTGCAATGAAACCGTGTCACAAACTGATGACGTACAACTGTGGAGACTGCTCTGGGCCCTCCCCCTTCTCTCTGTCTCTGTGTCTCTGTCAAAAACATTAAATAAATCTTAAAAAAAAGAAAGAAAGCAAGAACACAAGGAAGAACGAACTAGGTTACCTCTAAAGCCAGCACATGTGAATTTGGCCTTGTGGATGTAGGCCATCTCCCCGATTTAAGCCACACAAGTGACTCCTTTGGCTCAGTGTGCTTCACGGATGTAGATGGCCTACATGTGCGTCATTCTCCAGTCTGTTGGTAATCATCTGTTTTGGAGGCTGTCTGGGAATGTGTTTGCACACTAGTGAAACTGGTTAGAGGACAAAAGGTCTGGGAATTGGGTGAGCAAAAGCCAAATGAATCACTTTTGGGGCTTGGTGGATTATTGACCCGGTGTGCTTTGTGCATTAAAAATGGAGTTATTACTCACAAACATATTCCCTCTAAGGAAACCATGTTTCCAATATGGAAACCATATTGCTTATTGTCACTGAGTGTGGGAGTGGGAAGGGAAGAATGGAGCCAACCACACACGCTGTCTCCTGGGTCACCGTTCTGGCACCCTGGGGTCCGGGGCCAAGAGTTTCCTCCCCTTCTTGGCTCTGTAATCTCGAACAGAAGCTCTAGTGACTACTAGTGACACAGCTGATCCTTGCCTAGCGCCCATTCACACAGGAGATGCTCACCTTAGTGCAGAAACGCCCTGTGTGTGCTGATGAAAAGATAACAGCTGTGACACCTGCTTTTCTTTATCTGGACTCCTACACGCCTAAAAGACATCTGAGCAGATTTGGGTGAGGAAGTCTTCCTGGGAAATTAACAAACAAAACAAACAAACAAAAGACAGCCTCATTAGGAAGGTGCTGGAAGAAGGGTGGAACTCTTCTGAGCATGGACAGGAAAAGGACCACATGAGAGCAGGAAAAAACTAGGCACAAGGCATTGTATGTGGGACGGCGGGGGGGGGGGGGGTGGGGTGGGGTGGGGTTGGATTTCCTTTGGTTTAATCTTTAGTTGTGAAGTAAGACAAATGTTCGCAAAACAGTAGCCAGTCACTTGTTAGTGAATTGTTTAGCTCTGAAAGGGCAATAACATGTCTATGATCTGGCTCTAATTGAGAACCCTGATTGGTGGTCTGGGTCGGAGCCATGCAGATATCATCTGACTTCTATTAATTTTCTGCTAATTCAGCTCTCAGTCTAATTGTTCCATTGTAGGAATTCTGTCTTTTTTCCCCTTGTGGCTGCTTTTAAGATACTTGTTTTTTCTTTTCTTCCATTCTTTCTTCCTTCTTTCCTTCCTTCCTTCCTTCCTTCCTTCCTTCCTTCCTTCCTTCCTTCCTTCCTTCCTTCCTTCCTTCCTCCTCTCTTCTTTCTCTTCTCCTACCTCTAGCAATTTAATTTTGAGATATCTAAGTTTGGCCACCATCTTATGGGTAACTGATAATTAATGAAAGGGTGATTGACAAAGACATTGGGCAAGGGATAGGGAAAGAGCAAGGGACAATGCAAACCTGGGGGTGGTGATAGCAGGAAGCTGGATTAGGAGTAGAGTTAGGAGGCTTTACTATCCCTAGCAGGAAGGAGTAGTAGGAGCTTTTACTACAGGCTGGAAGCAGAGAGGTGGTGTGGAGAAAGCCACTTTATAGAACGAAGTCGTCTTTGATCAAAGGAAGCAGGCAGCCTGTAGTAACCTGGAGGGAGGCCAGAGACTTAATACTCTGATCTCACTCTCCTCGCTTCTCCCTCCAATCTCTATTAGCTCTCCTCAATGGCAACCTGGGACACTGAGCAGGAGAGTAGATTTAGAGGGCCACATGGGGTTCATAGGGATTCTTCAATCTGGGGCTCTGGTATCCTAAGTGTTTTTTTTTAATTAAGCTGTCAATACATATGTTAGGCTGTGTGGACCTCATGATGTTCCCTCCCCCTTCTTCTCTCATCTTTTATGATCCTTAATAAAAGTGAAAACCACTCTTAACTCACTGTCCATATCAAAACAGGGAGCTGGTCAAACCCTGTTATAGGTTGAGGGGTGTTTTTTGTCTTCTTTCCAGTGGTCCAAAGATGAGCCCATGAGAGTAGTTCAAACAGTGAGTGTAGATTTAGGTGTGTTGTAAACAGATGGTCAGAGCCATTTGGGACTATTTAGGAAAGAGAGGTGAAAGCTCATTAAGGAGAAACATGATAAAAAATGGAAAGAAAGAGTGCTAAGCAATAGAGGAGGCTTCCTTTTTTTGTTATGTTTTTATATAACTAGTTTTCTTTGAAATGGATGTAGAAAAATAAAAAGATCTTATTTGAATAGGAAAAGCAACCAATATCATGGCAACACTTAGATGAAGGAATGGGACCTTGTAAATAATGTCATTTACAGTGTTTTACAGAACCCCTTATTTATGTCTTAGTTCAATAAAATGTTGTTTTTTAACGCAACCACTGGAACAGATGAGATAGTAAGTATGAATGTGTTTTGTACTCTTTGGGAAAAGGTATGACAGAAATTTATGACCTCAGTTCTATTTATTCAGTGCTCATCGATTGACCAGCACCAGAAATAGAGCATTGTGTTCAGTGCTTTGGGAATTTGAAAGGGAAATATAATTTCTTCAGCTTGAGGGTTTTGAGCCAGGTCTATAGGAACAGTGTAGCCAGAGATTGGCAGGTAGGATTGTCCGCTGGTCCAACAGTGGTACCTTTCATGCTGAAATAACCAACCACTTGTGTGATTGTCACTTCCTTGGCACATTAGCTCTCCTCTGTAAACCTTGGTTTTCTTATTTTTAGTGAGGGCAGTGTCTATCTTGTAGGGTGTTGTGGGGAGTAAATTAGATAACGTATGTAGACTTCTGATTCTCATAATCAAGATGAATGGAATATTGATCTTGGAAACAATTAGCAATCATCACTTTTTGAGTTTCTAATATGGCCCATCTCTATAAACAGTATCACGTTGGCTCTTCATGGTTGTGCAGGGTAGCTGTCCCTTCTGTTTGGCTGATGAGGAAACCAAGGCTGAGAAAGGTTAAGTAACTTCCTCTCAACTCAGAAGGACTCAGGGAGTGGAGCCGGGTTTAGAAACCCCATTTGCCCAACTACTGAGTCCATGTTACTTTCACTGAGCTCTGATGGGGAACTTAAGGCCTAGAGAAGGGACCTTGCCCAGGGTCACACCTGGAATGCTGAAACAGCAGCTTGTTCAGGTGATTGTGAGTCTTTCCTGGACCTGTGAGAACCCTGCTAACTTCCACATTTCCCTAGTGTACCACTTTGTGGAACATGAGTGAATGGCAAGCTGGAATGCTGCAGTAGTCATTCTTCTTCATTTGCTTCAAGGATCCACAGTATTCTCTCCCTCAGTAGTTAGGGCTCAATGCTCTTACTGGTGGTGGCTTAGTCATTATACCTTCTTCTTACATTTTCGACTTAATTTCCATACTTGTGTAAATTTCCAGAAACAGGCCCTTTGTAAAGGGCACTTTGTCAAGGCTGTGACTCCAGCCTGTAATTAGTTAGCGGTTGGCTTTAGCTACATTGAACATAATCCATCATGCTTATTCGATGTGGTGGAGGAGATTGGCACCCTGAAGGATCAGCAGAAAAGACGCATTAAATATAGATGAGCTGAGTATTTTCCCAGGCAGCCGGGTATACAGAGCAAGGCCACGTGCTCATAACACCACAGCTCTCCTGTAATGGCACGGAGGAAATAGTAGGGACTGGGGAAGAGAAAGCACTTAAAAGCTTTAAAAATAAATGGGCCTGGTTACAAAGTGCCCCTCAAAAAAATCAAATAGTAAAACGGGGGAATAGAAAGCAGGATAAGCAACTCTTCAGGTAATTACCAGAGGTGTTTCAGGGCGGATGGGGCTTCTTCAGCACAGGTACCGGTATCTTGATACTTAGGACTATCCTGGTAGCCCAGTGGTGTTCAGCATTTGGGAACTTTGACTGTTTGTATCCTGAAGTGCTACATAGAAGATACTCTAGATCACAATTCCATTGCACTTGGTTTTCAGTCTTGTTCCTCGACATCAAAACAAACCTTTATTAGTCGCCTGATTTTAAGAGGCACTAGGGCGTATGTGGCATTTGGCTTTGTTGACTCGCTATTTGGGGGGATGTGTCCTTCATGACAGCACTGTTGTGGCTGACTACGTAGATGTCAAAATCAACCCACTATTTAAGAACCTAAGTGGAGAGACCATGATACTGGGTTTGTTTGTATATTTCCCTGCTGGGGAACAAATCTCAGCTCATGGCTGTCTCCAGAACATTCACAGGCTGCTTTTGATGCCTATTTCTGTTCACAAAATGAGTATTTGATTGCTTCATGAACACACTGGAAATTTGTCAAAAATGTGCCCAGGCTAATAGCTCTGAGTCTGGAGCTGAGGAGAGTGCAACCTTTGTTTGGGGCAGATGCAGTATAAAAAACATGAAGTTTGGCTCCACTGCACTTGCTTTTGCCACTGGGGCTGCTGGTCTGTGGTCACAGGAGCACGTATGGAGGACGTGAAAATGCTACTGTCTGGCCCAACGCGTTCCTTGGGAAAGCAATCTAAAATGTACGGCAGCAGCACCATTCTTGTAAAAAAAGAAAAGAAAGAAAAAGAATAAAGAAACAGATGGAGATGCTGGGATAGCTCAGAGGTTGAGCACTTGCCTCACAATCACAAGGTCCGGGGTTCAATTCCTGGCCCCAGCCCATGCAAACCCATATGCTGAACTGTGGCACAACTAGTAACTGCCAGGAGACTCAGCGGTGAAGGTTCCCGCCTCTCTTGTGGGCGGCCCCCTGTTTGGTTCCCACC
This sequence comes from Craseonycteris thonglongyai, assembly GCA_004027555.1. Classification (NCBI taxonomy): domain Eukaryota; kingdom Metazoa; phylum Chordata; class Mammalia; order Chiroptera; family Craseonycteridae; genus Craseonycteris; species Craseonycteris thonglongyai. The sequence goes on along the minus strand of PVKE010025467.1, from coordinate 1,209 downwards.
CCACGTGGCCCCACATCCACCTGTGTGGAATGAAGCCATGTCACAACTAACAATGTACAGCTATGGAGACTGCTCTGGGCCCTTCCCTCTTCTCTCTCTCTCTCTCTCTCTCTCTCTCTCTCTCTCTCTCCTTTGCTCAAACAAAATAAATCTTTAAAACACAAAATAAAAAAAGAAACAGCTACTTAGTTTCATTTCTTGTCGGACAGCAGGCCACACACTTATTCTGCATCACTTGTGGTTGTGATGAAAGCTAAGGAGTTACCCTGACCCTCCCTTCCTTTCATCCTGCTGAGCATGTCAGTCTCTGAAGCGTGATAGTAACACACCCAGCTGGTTGGGCAGCACTGCTGTGGCTGAGTGACAGTTACTTGCTGTATTGCAGGTTGTCAAGTCTAATCTCAAGCAAACAGCACAACACAAAGCATAGCTTCCATTTTATTTGGTGTTTCTTCTAGAGTAAGAATCTGATTTTCTTTGTTTTCATTCTACACGGGCAGTGCTTCCCCACTGAGCCTTGTGTATGAAACAAATATTTGCACAGAGTGCTTGCTTCTAGGTCTTCTGTTCTCACAGAATCTCATTCCAAGCCATTATGATCATTCATCATGTCTTAAGGCAATACTTTCAAGTGTGCTACTTCTAAATATTTATCCCACTATCAGGAGATGGATTTCCCAGGTGATGGCTGATTATAATGAAGCTGGCTGTGTTATTGTGCTTAGTTTATATTAGGTTCATCTGAATTTTTAAACAGTTCTCAGCCTATCTTGCAATAACAAAACCTTTATTGCAATTCACATCCTTTTTCCTATTTATTTAATTTTATTATCAACATTTCTATGTGGATGTTGAGAGCTTTATGAAAAAGGCAGAGAGAGGTCGGAAGTGGTCAACTTGTTCAAAGTCTCATTGTTGCTGGGAGTAGAAGTCGAATTTCTTGAGTCCTAGACCAGTTTTCTAATTCTTGCCTAACTGATTTCTGAGCTTTACTTACGATTGATATGAATTTTATTTTTGACATCTTCTTTCAAACCACATCTCCTTTCCAACCAACACACCAGACTTACACGCATATATTTACACAGACATGTGTCCATATATATGGCTTCCCCTTACCCCTCACCTGCCACTGAACCTTGAAGATTTTAGTTCCTTACCCTGTCCTCCAAGCAGTCTTCACTTCTAGAACTAAGTGGGAAATGAAGG
>PVKE010025466.1:0-23025 GCA_004027555.1 Craseonycteris thonglongyai | reverse complement strand
GGGGGGGTGTGGTGTGGTGTGTGACTATAAAACTAAAAAAAATTATTTTTTTACTTCAGTTGTATTACCTGCTATTTTGAGGAGAAAAGCTGTTTGGTGTGCATGACATTTATATTTCTAAGTAAGTTTTCATTGCAAGAGACTGGGAGGATTGTAGAAAGGTCACTCAGATAGACCCGGCTGGGTGCATTCCTAAGTGAAACATTGTCTGTTTCACATGCATAAAATGTAATGTAGACATTGCTGATTTAAATAACTAGAGCTGCTATCTGTGGCATAGCTGTGATGTGTCAGAGTGCTAGCATTTTAGTTAGATTATATCATTCACTGTTCTCAGTAACTGTAAAACAGGCTGTTTTCCACTTTATGGAGGGGAGCACTGAGGTGAACAGGAATCAGTTTGCCCACACAGTGTTCGGTCAGCTCGCTTATTTGAACCTGTTCTCCCTCTGCTATCCAGCACTACTCCATTTTGTTGTTGTTTTTTAAGATTTTATTTATTTATTTATCTATCTATCTATCTATTTATTTATTTATTTATTTATTTATTTATTGAGAATGCGAGAGAGAGAGAGGAAGTGAAGTGGGGAGGGCCCAGAACAGTCTCCATAGTTGCACATCATTAGTTGTGACATGGTTTCATTCCACACAGGTGGATGTGGGGCCACATGGGGGGGGGGAACCAAACTGGGGGTCTCCAAACCTTCACCAGCCACCCATCCTTGCAGGTACCCGTTGCGCTATAGTTCAGCATATGGGTGGCATGGGCCAAGGCTGGGATTCAATCCCTAGACCTCACTGTTGCAAGGCAAGTGCTCAACCTTCTGAGCTATCCCAGCATCCCACTGCTATGTTTTGAAATAGATCTGATGTGGTATCTTCCCTGCTGGGTTTTTTGTTTTGTTTTGTTTTGTTTTTCTTGTTAAATTCACTGAGGTGACATTGGTTGGTAAAAATTGCATAGGTTCCAGGCGTACAATTCTACATTACATCACTTATATGTTGCATTGTATGCTCACTACCCAGAGTCAGTTCTCTTTTCATCACCATATGTTTTTCTCCCTTTCCTTCTATTTTTCGATGGGAAGATTTTAAACTCTCCCCCCATTTATTACTCCATTTTATCTTTATAATCTAGTAAAAATAATACAAAAATATATGAAAACTTCAGGAAGACCTGGTTGCAACATTTAAAGGGCAGTACATTTTTTCCTCATTGCCCATATTTGGAGGAAAAGATGCTTACCCAGGTAAACATAGCATACAAAATAAAAGATGAAAGTGCCCTTTTTCACTACTAACAGTTTGGTATATGAGCATGCACCAACATAAAAATGAAGCATTTCCTTTTTTTTCTTTTCGCTTTGTTTTCTTTCTTTTTTAAAGCATTTTCTTTTTACACAAAAGTGGCTCACATGTGAGGATTTTGTTCAGCATCTTGTTTGGGGAAGCCTATTTTGACGTTACATTGTGTCTCATGATGTATCTATCCTAATTGATTTAGCTATTTCTGTGTTGGTATGTATCGGGGTGTTGTTACCAGTTTTCTTACTGTTACAAACAATATTTTATTGGACATACCTCCTTGTAGATACGTGACTATATTTTTAAGAAAATTTCTTTGAAGGAGACTTGCTAAACCGAAACATATAATAATTTCCTTTCTTGTCAGGGGTTTAAGATAATGTGTTCCTGACCATAACAGGCCTGCTTTCTACCTGACCTTACATCTGAGTTGCGTACAGCTGTGCAAATCATACATCAGCACCTGGACAGTCTTTCTCGGGCTGAATTAGGTCTTTCTGTGAGATATAACTCAGCCAATTATCTGGAGGGGCAGCCTCCTTGCTCTTGCCTCTGTGGAAAGGATTGTATTTCTCAGCAAAGTTATGGATTTGAATTGCACAGACAAATCCCTGGCTGTGCCCAGGGGCCAGATCCTTCAAAAAATAGATCTTTTTTGCTTTCTACTCTACCCACCGCCCAAGAAGCCAGTGATGACACCCAGGGTTCGGTTGACTCCTTCAGTCTTGGCTTTGTCAGTCTCTAGGATCATATTTTTAATAGTCTTTTTTTTTTTTTTTTTTTTTTTGTGAGCACTGTTAGGTTCACAGAAATATTGAGCCTAAGGTACAGAGATTTCCTATATAGTTGGCCCTGCACATGCACAGCTTCCCCCATAGTCAGCTTCGTCCACTAGAGCGATGCATTTGTGAAAATTGATGAACCTACATTGACACATCATTATCACCAGAGTGCTAAGGCCGTTTTTCGCTATAAATCTGCATGGCTTCCTTCTACCTTTCTTTAAGCCTTTGTTCAAATGTTGCATTCTCTGACCACTCCCTATAAAATTGCAACCCCTTACTTCATTTCCTCTTTGGCACTCTAAACTTTGTCTTTTTCTCTATAGCGCCTTTTGATATTTAACACCTTTGTACTGTGTTTTATCTTTGTTTACCTCCTACAGTGTATAAGCTGCATCTGTTTCCCTCCTTTCTCTTGGTCTCAGGACCTGGCTTAGAGTAGATGCTCAGGAAATATTTGTTGGCTCGATGAGTAAATGAGCAAACAGGGACCTCAGCACCACTCTCTCAGGCTGGCATCCCTCAACTGCCCAGCTTGCCTCCTCCCTCAGTGACCTCTCACTCTCCACCAACTGGGCCAAGGTGTGAGCTCTGGTGGGATGCAAGGAGGTGGGGTGTCTTCATTGAAAGGGTCATGTGGGGGGCCACCATCACAGGCTCTTCAGGAGCCTGTTGTGCAGCATTAGTAAGATTAATACCCAAACCTATCGTCCACTGTTTTATTAATCACTTACTACGTGCCATCCCTGACCGTCAAGAGAAAGTGAGAGAGCAACAGGAGGAGGTTGGGTGGGTAGAGGAGGGAGCAAGGGTTAGAGGAGAAAGAAAGGAAAGACGGAAAGGAGGATAGAGAAAGAGAGGAAGAAAAAAACAAAAGTAGGTTTGAGAGAAGGAAAGAGAGAGTAAGGGGGTGGTAGTGGTGGGATTTGAGTTGAAGAATTTAGAAAACCTGCCTAGGGCCACTATAGCTGATTGGAGGAGTGTCCAACTCCAAAGCCTGTTTGACCCTGAAAAGATTAGAGCTCTACTAGTGTGAGTTTAACTAGAATATTTCCAGCGTCCATGTTGCATTCTTTGGGCGGAGGAGATATGTGACAAGTTATATCTACTCATATGGAAACACTGTAGTCATCAAGTCAGCAATTTTTATTTCATAGAGGGTGAGATTAAGGATTTTATCAGGAGTCAGAGTAGAGTTGAAGGACTATATTCAGTGTTTCAACCTTAGCCAAAGTGTAACTGTTATCTTCTTAAACATAGTAGGCAGCTAGAGTTGTTACAAATTTAATGTAGAGTTTCCATTTGTATCAAAGAGTTTGTTAAATATACTAAGATAATTTAGTAACATACCCTTTGCCTTAAGGATGTTTGAAAAAAATAGAAACTATTTAAAGCAAGTTAGGGTAAGTGCAGTAAATTTACAAACACACAAGAAAAGGGAAAAGGAAACAGCTGTTGATAGTGTTAAAACATAGAGAGGTCGTTTCTAGAGCTGCACAAGATAGTGCCGAGGTCATCTGCCCAGGTTGGATAACAACTTAAAAAACTGAATCCAGTACTGTTATGAGAGAATGCTAGAGAATTGTTTTGGGGATTAAGTACCTTTCATGAGTGGAAGTAAAACTTTAAGATTGGCTATTACTGGGGCCCACTTTTTTATTTTAAGTGTTGAATTCTTACGTAAAGATCAATGTTGATTTTCTCTTGTTACTCATACCTTTCTTTTGATTCTAGTGGGGATGATGACACAACCTGTTATCTAGGGCAAATTACTTAAAACTGAGTTTGTTTTCTTATCTGTCAAATGGAGTATCAGTATATGGGTATTTGTACCTTGCAAGTTTATTGTAATGTTTACATAAAATGTCATTTTAAAAAGAGCTTTACACAATGCCTGGTACATAATATACACTGGGGAAATGTTATTTCCTTTCTTCCTTCTCATGATAAACTTGTGCTCATTTTTTTTTTCTTGCTGAAATGGCTTGAGTAGCAGCCTCAAAATCAAAAGTGCAATCGGCCTTTGATATACGTTAGCTAGATTGTGCATGCAACTTTGGAGTTGGTGAAGAACCATTCTCTAATTCAAATGAGAACTTTGAATTCTATCTCCAGGAAGCTTCACAGGTCAGATGTTCCAGAGTTTGCTTATGAGCTGACATTCACAGTGTTTTCTCTTTCAGATGAATAGACTTGTCACTTTCCACTGACTGGCAGCAATGGCATTTACTGAAAAAGTCAACAGCAGTGGCAACAGGTAACTGAAATCCATAATTCAAAGATAAGATATTTAATTTTATAATCTATTTGTCAAAGAATAAATTTGCTCCTTTTCATTTTTGTGGCTTACGAACTCTGGTGTATAAAAATGTGTGAAAATTTCAGTTTTCTCTACATGAAGTCAAACCTTTTAGACTGGCTACATATTTTCTTTAAATTTACTACTTTCTGAGTCTCAGCTCATTTTTTTTTTTTTTTTTTTTTACCATGATGTTATTTATATTAGATCAGCATCCTAATTCAGTGTTCAAGGTACTGGCCCAAACTGCACCTATTTGGGAAAATGTGCATATATAGTCAGCAGGTGTTGAAACAAATATCACCATGAAATTCACCTTATCATGAAAGCCTTGAAGTAGGAAATTCTTTTGTAGTTATGTTTTCTGACTTTTCCATCTCCCCCTCCAACTCTGCACATTTAGTTAACTGCCTTCTTGCATATACTATGTAGCCAATGCTGGTTGAGGGGTGCATATTTGTATCTGAAGCATTTATTAGAATAGCTCATTTGATAGAAAGAATTTATAATATCCCTGTTCAGTTTTTATATATTTTATTAGATATTCAAAAATTATATTGAAGTACAGACTCATACTTACTCAACTAATATTTATTGAGCAATAGATGATAGTGCCTATTCCTCCTGGCTGTTTATTTCTCCTTTCTGTTCATTTCAGAAACTCTTTCTCTGTTCCAGGTGGTTCTGGTACTGTTGTTAGACAGGGTACTCTCCCCCCACTCCCCACCCACAACCCCACAGAAGAAGGCATGTGACTCAGGCTGTAATAATCCACATTCTGCTAGAGCTGTTGTCATCTGTCTTCAGGCTAGTTCATAAGTTTTAAGTTTTTATGTAGTTAAATGTCTTGTCCTTTGTACATTCTGGTTTTTATTGTGTTTAGAAAGGGCTTTCTTATTCCAAAATTGTGAAAATAATGCCATGTGTTCTCTGTGGCACTTCAGTGGTTTCATTCTTTGTATTTAAATCAGAACCTGTAAGCTAGTGACCTATGAAATAGATCTGGCCAACAGATGGGCTGTGTTTGGACCCTCACAGGGTTCTAAAAAGATAGATCTACCAGCAGTTTTTACAGAACAATCTAGACTTCCATCTTCTTTGGAAAATTTTAAGTTTTAGCAATATCAGGCTTGCATGCCATATAGACACACTCAGAACTGAGTAGCTTATGCTCATTTTAGACACAGCATGAGCTTTCTGATTCAGAACTTCCCATGTGGTATGTCATCAATACATCTCAGGTGTGCTAAGATGTTGATTCCCTTTAGCCTACAGGTCAACCAGAATGCTAGAACTCCCACTTGATTTCCTCTTGCAGATGTCTACCTTGTTTCACAGCCTTGGGGTTAAAAAGGATGGAATAAAGTACAGATGTTTTCTAGTTCTCTGTCATTTCCCCAAAGCTGGATTCGTCTCTTTAGTTAGCTGCTTAGCCCTCTTAACTTGTGACCCATGTTAAATCTTTGATTTTATAGTATTTTGATCCACCTGCAATTAATTTTAGTGTATATGTTGTAAATTTTCATATTAATAAGAAAATGAGGGGAAGCCGGGATGGCTCAGTGGGTTAGGCGCTCACTTTGCAGCCCTGGGGACCGAGGATCGAATCCCAGCCCAGGCCCTTGCGGACCTATATGCTGAACTGGGGAGCTCCCCCAGTTCAGTTTCTATGTCTCTGTCTCTGTATCTCTCTCTCTCTCTCTCTCTCTCTCTGTCAAAAACAATTAACAATAAATAAGAAAATGAAAGTCTGGGAGATGTTAAGGAGTCTTTTAAAATTTTTATTTATTTATTTATTTTTAAAGGGATATTTTTTATAGCTATTGGACATCTTTTTTTAATTGTTTTTGACAGAGACAGATAGACAGCGAGAAGGGGAGGGCCCAGAGCAGTCTCTATAGTTGTACATCATCAGTTTTCCACATGGTTTTGTTCCACACAGATGGGTGGGGCCGTACAGGGCAGAAGTTTGTCTGGGGGCCTTTCGTATGGAAAGCACACCCCAGTTCAGCATATGGGTCCACACGCGTCAGGACTGGGATTCGATCCTTGGTCCCTGCAGCTGCAAAGTGAGCGTTAACCTGCTGAGCCATCCCGGCTTTCCCAAGTTTATTTGTTTAAGGAAAAGGCTAGCCAGTTGATTCAACATAATTTATTAAATCATCTATCTTTTGTGCACTGATTTGGGTGTTATGTCTAAATTCTATCACATTCTTATGTCTATTGTTAGATTCTTTTATTATTATTATTATTATTATTATTATTATTATTTTGAACTGAACTGGGGGCCTCACTGCATTTGGGAAGCACACCCCAGTTCAGCATGTGGGTCCGCCTGGACTGGAGCCGGGATTCGATCCTCGGTCCTCGGGGCTTCAAAGCGAGCGCTTAACCCACTGAGCCATCCCGGCTTTCCCTATTGTTAGATTCTTGTTCCATTGTCTCTTCTAGCAATGGTGCTGTGCTGTTTCACTCTATTTCATAGATCCTAATAGGCAGATTTTTTTGTTGTTGTCACTTTTGTTTTTAGAATTATCATGGCTAATCACATCTGATTACATTTGTGTACATACTCTGAAGTCACTAGTCATTTTTTAGAAAAAATATCATTTGTAGTGTGGTTGGGGTCCCTTTGATTTCATCAATTAGGGAGGGTTGAATTCTAGTATATGTGCTGCTGAAGCGAGCACTGGGTTGAATTCTATAGAATATTAAAATTGGGGGGAGGCTGGGATGGCTCAGTGGGTTAAGCACTCACTTTGCAGCATCGGGGACCCTGGGGACCAAGGATCGAGTCCCCGCCCTGGCCCATGCGGACCCATGTGCTGAACTGGGGAGTTTCCCCAGTTCAGTTCTCTCTCTGTCTCTGTCTCTGTCTCTGTCACTCTCTCTGTCAAAAATAAATAAATAAATAAACAAACAAACAAATAAATAAATAATAAATAATAAAATAAATAAATAAAATTGGGCCTGTCTACAAAAGAATCTAAATATCAGATGGGTGAAAATTAAAGGGGATGAAGACATTTTAAATTTCAATTGTAAGATTTTTGTGGCGGTAGCATTTTCCAGAAATTTCTAGTAGTTAACATTGCATTCAGTAGAATTCCTAGTAGAAGAATCAATTACAATACTGAACAGTATTATCAGCAGCAAGATTAAAAAGATATTTTGTATTCTATTATTTACTTGAATCCTATTGTTATTAATTAAGTTGTGGTGGGCGATTGATTGTCCTTTGTAGCGATATTCTAGCAGTTACAGAACTGTTTTTATTATTTGTTACATTTATCTTTCCAGCTCCTCCTCTCCCAGATGTACTAACCTTCTTGTTTTAGTATCCAGCACAAGTGATAAGCTAGGGGGGATTCTAAGTGGATCTGTATTTTTAATATATACCAGTAGCTCACTGATTTGAATGCTTCATCATGCTGGGCTTTAATCTTTCTGTAGTCCAGAAAGAAACACCCAGTTTATGTGGCACTGGTCCAGGACTAGCACATATTTTACAGGAAACAGATGTGTGTTGAGTATGCAGCTCTAATCACTCAAACTACATAGAAGTCTTAAGTGTGAACCCTTACTTGGCTCAGGGCTATCAGAGGTAATTAGCATGGACAGAATATGAATGTAATGTGCAAAGACATTTGTTTTAGTGCTTACAAATACTAGGCTTATTCTGTGATATCAGTATTAGATAAGATGGAATCTGAGCTCACTTAAACCCCCCCCCCCCCCAGTCCTTCCCTTCCCCTTTCTTTTTGTTCTGTCTAAAAATTGTTACTGGGAGTAACAAACTGAAAAGGGCAGACGTTATTAGTACAGTTCAGTGCATTTTCACAAAGTGAACTACATGCTTGTGTCACTGATCGAGGGACAATGAAGCCAGGTCTCCAGAAGCCCCAGCCTGTCTGATTTCAGCTACCACTCCTTCAGAGGGGCACTTTGTGCTTTCTAATACTGTGCGTTTGTTTTGTTAGCTTTTAAATCTTATTTAGAAATCATCGCATACTATACTCGATTATATTTTCTAATCAGCTTTTATGTTTGTTATTTTTATTTCTTCTATGTCATAAATTTAAATACTTTTAACATTCATCTACCTTTATAATAATGTATTCTATATTAATATACTATATTAGTAATATATTACATACTCAGTGTTAAATATTTTTTGTTTTCTTCTTTCCTCAGCTTTCTATAGTCAAGTATGATAATGTAAATTATCCTTACTTTTTCTTGCACTTCTATCTTCCAACTGTTAGCTCTGCTTTTAGGTTTAAATAATTATCCAGGTTGATAGCACATTTTATTTTATAATGACCTTTGCCCTTGCAAGCTTTGTCTTTAAATTGCTAATTGAAGTTGAAAAACCAATCAATGTTATTTACATTATTTTGAATAGGTAGTAAAATAATGTATAGGGTTGCATTTCTCCTGTCTGGACCCAAGGACCACTTGAAAGAGAAGGTTTTGAAGTCAGAATACTTTGTTGAATTGAATAAATTGTTTAATGGAAAAAGAAAGAAAGTAAGAAAGAAAGAGAGAGAAAGTTCCTATTGATCAGGACAAATGAACTCTTATCTTTTGCTGAGTAAAATATTCAAATTCATCTCACATTGTAAATTGCTTCATCTTTGAATGGTGTTTTTCCTGGAGTTTTTTCTTTTTCCTTGTGGAAATAGAGAACCTGCCCTTTTGCCATTTCTCTAACATATTCTCCTTCGTCGCCTTCTGTACTTATTACTTGAAATCTTTCATTTTCTTCTTGGAGTCAAGAAACTAAAATCAGTTTTCACAAATTGCGTGCTAAATTGCCTTCTTCTGAAACTGGGCCCAGGGAAGTGAAGCCAGAGAATAAAGCTAGGATCCATTCTGGGAAATTTTTACTTGATTAGGGGAAATCATGTTAAGATAAATTTTATTTCAGGCTATGTTAACAGAATTTTGGGGGACATGAGTTTATTTTTTGCCAGTAAGGGTGGGTACTTCTTATGAATGTTTTAGGTGATCTGCTAATATGCTTCTTGGTATTGGGGAAGATTTGAGGGATTAAATTTTGTGCATCCTGACTCTTATTATTGTACTGTACTTCTGAAAGCTCTCTTTCCCAAGAGAGTCTGAAACAATGTGTAACTCTCCTAATCTAGAAGAGTCCTCAATTAGTGAGGAAACAACAAGGTGTTAAGCTGATTAACACCTATTATATGGACAGATTTTTGTGTGTGAGCATAAATCAGGGGCCATACTTCCAGATGCCTACTAGAGAGATTAATGACTGTAAGCCGTTTTCCTAAAGCCGTGATTGGCCCCGGCTTTGTAAATAATCTACACCTGGAGTTGTGACTGGGAAATAGGTTTCCTGTATATCCCAAGCAAGTCATTTTAGGCCTGATTTACAAGTGCATTAATGTTTTGTATACAGAACTCATTGTTTCTCTTAGTTTTAGAAAATGATTCCTAACTGTTAAGTATGTTATTGTCATATTCAGTTTAAGAGGAGTCACTCAGTTTGATGGGTTTAGAAGAGTTTGATTTGAAACTTAGTATCTCAGACCTGAGGAAATCTTTTTGCAGAATTACTTACTTCCCAAAGGTAAAGTTAAATTGTGGGAAATTTAGACTAAACTGTAGAAATATTGAATAATTTCATCAGTAAAATCCAGTTGACCTAGTAATTATACATGTGATATAGTGAGCTTGAATGTGGCTCTCTGGGGTCACAAAGCTTGTGTGTTGATCTCTGACACTTTGGTTACTTAGGCAAATTGCTCAACTTTTAAAGCTTCATTAAAACAGGGATAAGGAAAATAATGCGTGTAAAGTGCTTATCACCGTGCCTGGTATTAATATATCATAAATCTTCAATAAATTGTGGAAGTCCACCACTCTGGTGATGATGATAGAATGATAGATTTCAGGGGAGTTAAGTAGCTTCCTTAATGCTACTGTGAGGGGAAAAAGAAAGGCTTTGTTTAGAGGCAACTCGGGATGGAAGGGATTCCTATGTGAGCTTCCCCAGGAGTAGCATTCATAGAAAGAAGAATGATAGAGGAAGCTCACCTTTAAAAACAAAAAACAAAGAGTATGTTCATTTGCAGGGCATGTGGATACACTTACAAGTTTTACTGTGGTCTGTTTTGTATTTAATACTGGTTTTGTTGGGGTCATCTTAGATTATACACAAAGTATAAGAAAACACTGCTGCATGTATTGTTTTTCTACAAGTAGCATAGTTTAAAAAAAAGCAACTTTATTAAGGTATAATTTGTGTGCCATTTTAAATATATAATAGTTACTACTAAATTTACTGAGTTGTGCAACCTTCTCTACAATTTAATTTCAGAACTGCACCCTCTATAGATGCAACTGCCTATTTCCCATCCCCAACTCCAGGAAACATTAATCTACTTAATACTTTTGCTTATTGTGGACATTTCATATAAATATAGTCATATAATATATGGCTTTTTGTGATTGGCTTCTTTCACTTTGCCTTAGATTTTTTTTTTTTAATTGTTTTTGACAGAGAGAGAGAGAGAGAGAGAGAGAGAGAGAGAGATACAGAGACAGAGAGAGAACTGAACTGGGGGAGCTCCCAGTTCAGCATATGGTTCCGCACGGGCCGGGGTCGGGATTCGATCCCAGTCCCCGGCGCTGCAAAGTGAGCGCTTAACCCACTATGCCATCCCGGCTTCCCCAAGAATGTTTTTTTTTAATCATAGAAATAGTCAGACTTTACTAGAAGTAGAATGTTTCATTAACTTTTGTATACCCTACCCCCAGATTTACTATTTCTCAATAATTTGCCACACTTAAAAAAAAAAAAATCTGTCCTTTTTCTTTCTCTTTTCTGACATGGTTTAAATCACATCCCAAACATCAGTTTTTTCACTTGTGCATACTTTATGGGCATTTCTAAAAATATATATGGATATTTTCTTATATAACCACACATCAATCTCATACCTAATAAAATTAGCATTTTAGATTCATCTAATAATAACTAGCCCATATCCAAGCTGTCCAGATTGTTTTAAAATGTCTATTAAAGTTTATAATCCCAATTCAAGCAAACTAAAGTACATACGTTGCATTAGGTTACTAGGTTTTGTCTCTTGAGTACTCTAGAACATTTACCCTGTTGTGGTTTTTTTTGAGTGAGAGGTTGACTAGTTGAATAAGCTGAGTTGAATGTATGCCCTACTTTGTGGATTTGTCTGTTTGCTTCCTCTTAATGTGTTTACTTTAACTTGTCCTCATATACCACTGGTTCTCAACCAGGAATAATTTTTACCCTGTGGAAGTGAGGGGACATTTAAGAATGTCTGGAGAAATCTTTAGTTGTCATAATCCAGTGTCTGGAGGTCTGGGGTGCTGCTAGACATCCTGTAATGCTCAGGATGACACAAAAGAAATTTCTGGCTCCAAAAGTTAGGGGTTCTGAGGTTGAGGATCCCTGTGCTTCTCTCTCAGGTATTTGCTGTCGAAGAGAAGTTAGCTCCAAAGCTCGATTAGATTCAAGGTGTCTTTTTGCTAAAAATAGTTGAATAGTCCAAGACTGCTGGTGGTGTTCCATGTTTTGGTCCGGATGCCCGTGACACGAGTTTGCTACTTTGTGAAAACACATTATGCACTGTATCCTTTTGAAATGTATGGTATATCCTCATTTTTTAAGTTTCCTGGAAATAATCATCCTACTCCTGCTGTGTACCCTCCTCTTTTTGACTACCACCTCAGATTCTTAGGTAGTCAAGACATCTTTAAATTGCCTTTGAAACTTCCTAAATATTCATTTTCTTTCTTTCTTTCTTTGTATTTTTTGTTTGTTTGTTTGTTTTTGACAGAGAGAGAGGAGAAAGATACAGAGACAGAAAGAGAACTGAACTGGGGGAGGTCTCCAGTTTAGCACATGGGTCCGCACGGGGCGGGGCCGGGATTCGATTCTCGTCCCCGGCGCTGCAAAGTGAGCGCTTAGCCCACTGAGCCATCCCGGCTTCCCCAATATTCATTTTCTTTTACTGTAAGAGACTGGTGAAATGAAGGACTACAGGTCCCTTGTGACCTACCTACTGGGATGGTTGAGTGTCATGGCCAAGTCAGGCTGTTGGTATATTCCTTGCTCTGGAGAGTGGCCCTAAGGGACGGACACCTAAACAGTCAGGAATGTTGGGCCACTTATGCTTTCTATGAAAGCTGAAAGGAGAAAGAAGGTGGCCTTTCAAGAGCAGAGGCAATTTGGGAACGGGGCACTTTGGGCAGAAAACAGCAGCAACGGTCAGGAATGCATTAGGGTTGTGCTGAGAACCCTGGCTGGAAAGTTGTCTTAAAGACAGCCTCTCTCCCCCATCTCTGATAAATCATTAGAAGGAAAGGCAATGATTTTTTCCTGACAGTTGATGCTTACTGGGGGCCAGGGCTTCGTTTGCAAATGAAAGGACCACTGTTGGAGTAGTTGAAGTCACAATGGGCCCTGACTCTTTTCACATCAAAGTGTAAAAGAATCTCCAGGGGTGATAAATAGGGGCTGCTGGACTCATTACTTGTAAACAAAGCTGAGGGATGACCTCTAAATTTTTTTTAATTAAAAGAAAACAGGGTTTCCTGGTAGTGAGCGTGGGGCTGCTCTTCGTTTGAATTTTGAATGCTCACCCTGGAGAAGATCTTTGTTAAGGTTACTCGGAGGCAGCCACTGTTACCCTGGGTTTGTGCAGACTCAAATTCTGGGTAGGTGTGCTCTTCTCAGGAGGCCCCGCACCATCCGGAGAGGTTGAGAACTGAGGTGCCCTGGGTTCAGCTACATTTTTATTGCAACACGTGGAAGCAGGGCAGAATTTTTGAGCCCCGTGCCTCTGGGAAGACTGAGTGAGGGCTTACACCCCTCCTTTGTTCCTTTACTCACCCAGCATCACAGGGGGAAAAAACTCCCTTATTCCTGGGCAACGTAGAAAGAGGTCAAGTTTTAAGTAAATTCTTAGGACTTTGTAAAGAAGTTCAAAGGCTGTTTTCAAGTTTGCATTTGAAGTTTAAAGTTAGTATTTCTTTTACTTGTACAGTGTAGAGGTTTGCGTACAAGATCAAAACCTTTGACCAGAATTACAGTATTTGGATACTTTATGTTCAGTGTTTATGTAGAAAGCAACATTGTTTATGGTACTTGAACATTTTATGTTTAAGTTAAAAGCAACACAGTTAAAACACTATTATTAACACTAATAATGTAGCATTTTGTGGAACCAAGACTTGGAAACTGCTTTTTAAATTCACCCATGCAATTGGAGGTCCACGTCAGTCAACTCCCTTCCTTGTGTCCCCAGCTCCCCATCAAGCTTATCACTGTTTTTTCACTTGGCTTCCTTGTTGCCGTCAGTCCAAGCCCTAGCTAGATTTTAAACAACTGCTCAGAGACTGCTCTTTTGTAACTGGAGTGGAACTAGTAAGGCACTGAGCACCCAAGAATTCTATTGTGTTTACTGACTTTCCAAATGCTTGGTAACCACCTTCTGAGTGTATCCTCCAAACAAGTTGTGAGACTGGAGAGAAGGAGCCGAGGTCACAGCTGGAGGGAAGCGCATGCTGGGCTGGTGGGTAGACAGATGCCATCCTTCAGCGGAGGTGTTTTCAACTATAGATCAGAGAGTACTTGTGGTCTGCCTTCCATTCCCCTTGGATACTGGAATGGGTGAGAATGTGGGAGACACTACTACTTAACACTGCTTTTGTGAGTTCACATGCCAACCACAGCTAATATTTTATGAGCACAGTGAACAGATTTTGTGTTAATACCTATTTGATAGGTGTGATTTCATTTCCACCTCACAGCTCCCTATGAGGTGATATTTGCAGATGAAAATATAGTGACAGATATTCAAGCTACTTTCCTTTTGCCATGAGACTCCCAAGTCCTTAACCGCATTCCACATTGTCTTGGGAGAAGCTAGTGGCAGGAAAATACTCTTGAGTTCAGGTTTGAAACTCCAAGCTTGGGCCAAAGATCCTCTGAGTTGACTGTTCTTTTCTGACATAAAAGCATCAGGGGTGTCCAACCTTTTGGCTTCCCTGGGCCACATTGGAAGAATTGTCTTGGCCCACACACAAAGTATACCACTACTAATGATAGATGATGAGCCCCCCCCCCCAAAAAAAATTGCAAAAAAATCTCATAATGTTTTAAGAAAGTTTATGAATTTGTGTTGGACCACCTTCAAAAGCAGTCCTGGGCCATGGGTTGGACAAGCTTGTATTAGATAAAAGCTTGTTCCTGGGAGATCGCTTCAGCATGGCTTCCATAGTCAGAGAAAAGTGCATATTTTTTAGTGAAGGAACAAAGCTGATATCTTCACTTTGGGGTCCAGAAGGTTAAAGTGGGGATGGAAGAGAGATGGGATGATTAATGAGTGGATAGCAGGAAAAAGATGTGTTAAATTAAAGAATTGAGAGGTGGAGGTGGTGCCCATCCTAGTGTAAGTTAGACTCCCCCGTGTGCCTCTGTCAGAGCTGTTTTCCTCCTTGTGATGAGATGACGTGTGCTCGCCCGGGGAGCACTTTGCAGTCTGTAGAGCATTGCACAGATGTCAGGCGGTGGCCCTGTTAATAAATCAAGCTCTCAACGGTTAGAAGTTGCAGCCGTTCTTTTTAGATTATCTTTTCAACATCCGGCAGAGACCTACTTTTCTCCAGTGAGCACTTGGTGACTGAGATATGAAATCATCTTTAATTTAAGAGTGGAGGTGTTGCTTTTCAAATGGGACAGAGAGAAGAGCATATATCTAACTTATCTAAAAATATATATTTAAAAATATGTGTCACCCAGCTTGTGGACAGAGTAAAGGCGACAAATGGAGTGAGGTGGGAGGATTTTGGAGACAGTTCTTAATATCATTACTTTTGCATTCTGTCCTCACACCCTCAGCCTATAGTAGTGACTTGGTTGACTCAAAGAGTTTACAAACTTACTGAGACTCTGCCTTTGAATTTTTCCCTGGAAAGGCAGCTTACCTTCAAAGGGAGGAGAGATGGCTGGGAAATCCATTAGACCTGGGCTTTAGTTCTAGCCCCACTCGATTGTGTAGTGCAGGGCAATATATCCACCTCTTTAAACTTGACTTCTTTCATCCAAAAATAAGAATAATAATAACAATTATGTGAGATAATATATTTTTAAAAAACTCAACTGAGTGTGCACTGAGTTGGAATTTAATAAATATTTTCTTCCCTTTCTGTTGACCTGCCTTGGCTACTTTAAGTTTTCAGGGCCTGGAGACTTTGAACTCTGTGGTGTTCCTAATCCCTCTGGCAGGTTTAAAAGTTTG
Organism: Craseonycteris thonglongyai; assembly: GCA_004027555.1. Classification (NCBI taxonomy): domain Eukaryota; kingdom Metazoa; phylum Chordata; class Mammalia; order Chiroptera; family Craseonycteridae; genus Craseonycteris; species Craseonycteris thonglongyai. Next base: position 7,327 of record PVKE010025466.1, on the reverse strand, counting down.
GGCTTAGTTGGGCAGTTGGTTCCACTGAAATAATACCTCTTTTAAAACTCTAAACATTCAAGAAACTCATTTGTCCTTTTGTGCATTCCCATCTTAGCCTTTACCACCGTACCAAGTTTCACCTAACGCCTGTCTTTTCTCAATTCACCCTTCAGTGCCTGCTCTGCTGTAATGGACTCTGAACACTTTGCAGTGAGCACGGTGTGGCACTTTGTCAGTAGAGGGTGATGGAATTGCCAGAATTGCCATTGCTGGGGTTAGGGAGATTCTCTTCCTGGTTGTGATGGCTGCTTTTCTTTCTCCTACTGTATAGCCTGTCAGTGTGAGCATGCACGTGTGTGTGCGTGTGCATGTGTACACACATGTACACATTCAATGCTGTTCTGCCACAGCCAGGTGCCCCAGTGCATGCAGTCTCTTGGCTACTTTGCGGCCCTTGCTTGGGTCCAGTGACCACCTTGCCGTGACCCCTCCCAGTGCAGACGTTGACATGCTGCAGGCCATTGGAGGCACCCGGTTCCTTCTGTGCACCCACCAGCAGCCTTGTGTCACCTGCACCCCAAAGGATTGTTTCCTTCTGCCGGGTAGTGGGGACCAGGTCCAGTGAACTCTGCCATCCTGTGGGCTACAGCCAATGACATCTCAACTTCTGTTTTGGGGAGGGACCCTTCTTGAAAGTTTGTCCTTCTTTAGGTTCCCTCTTTCAGCTCAGGGTGACTTGTAGAGTTCTCTTTATATCTTCATCATTATTTCCCTAGCATGGTTTAATACTTTTTATATGAAACTTCTGTTTGCATGATTCTGTGGTTTCTCTTCCTGATTAGACCCAGACTAATAACAACCTCTAGTGCCATGTTTCTCATTGCCTGTTTCTTCACACATCTGAGTAACTTGTAAACCTGTTTGATACCAGAGGCCTGTTTATTCCTTCAGCATCATCTCTGTGCTTTGCAAATAATCAGCGATTCATGAATGATAGACTTTGCTGCTGTTATAGTTGTTACTGTCATAGAATAATGGATGATGGTTCTATTGGGTATTTATTTGCCCTTTCTTAGAAAAAAATGCAAAGTTCTTGTTCTATTATTAATGGGTTACCTTAGTGTTTCTATGAAATCCTATAACTACTGAGGCACTGTTGACCTGACTGTTAAAAACTACGTTTTAGGAGCTGTATATAAAGTCTTCAGAATTATGTCAGCTGTGATTTACTGCTACCTATTTGTCTTCATTGATTTTTAAAAAACAAATTGCTTTCAAGTACAGCAAGCCTTAAAGCCAACTGTGCTTGAAAATCACCTATATTTCACTTTTCAGGCTAATTTGTCAATGTCATCTCACAGTGGCTTTTTTGTCTGTTCTAGCCAGGATGTTAGGCTTGGGTTAATGTTCAGGTTCTGCACACATACTTGCTATAAGTTTTCTCTCACCAACCCATCAGTAAAAGAGGTGTGAAAGGTATAGCCCCTAGGTAAATTTTTCTTTATTCATATGGCATTCTAAGCCTACATCTATGAAATCAGTATAACCAGAAAAGCAAGAACATTGCTTGTATCTTGAAGATAGGTGTTTCATTATGGCTCAAAGAAAGGAAATATTGATATTTGCTATCATTATGAGGCTGGTAGGCATTTTTGAGTCTGCTGGTTGGCCCTTTAAGAAGTGCTGATTTCAGCTGATGGGAATTTGCGTATGCTTCCCCTGCCCCAAGCCCATCCTTCTTCATCAGTGTTTGTGTTGCCCAATTCTTTGTACCCCTCCCCCACTCCACCCACTCAGATGACCTTTTCACAGGAAAGCAGGATTTCTCTCTTTTTTGAAGAGAGGATACATCAAAACCTCCACTTTGAAAAATTTTGTGTAAAGAAAATTTGGTTGTTTCTGTTTAAAAAGGCTCACACCTGGCATCCTTCAAATCAGGTAGTGGGTGCAGTTTTTGGAAATATCATCCCAGATGGCTGTGTTATATCCTCCCCACTTTCCCAAAGTGACAATGTCAAGATGACTTGATCATCTGAGATATATAGTCAGTGTCTTTGGAGTATGTGTAATCCAAACAGAGATGCTCAGTGTGTTATTTTATACTTTAGAAGTCTCAAAAACATTTGCCCCTACTGTGTGCAGAGTACCACATAGTAAATTGGGCACACAGTGTGGACATTCCCTCCTCCCTGATACCTCTTCTGGGATACATTTCCTTGCACATATGCTCCTCACACCCCCACTTATATGTGCAACTTTTTCTTTTTCCTGCTTGACAAAAGTTGCCATCCTCAAACTTTTATCCCTGACATGCGTCCTCCTCATACCATAAATTTTGCCAGATCTGCTTCCAGAGTGCCATCATTTCTCTCTGCATGTTCCTCTACCCCTCTAAATGTAAGTCGCTGTCTTCTCCCTCCTAATGTCATTGTTCCTCCTCTTCTGTTCCTCAATAGGAGGACTGCCATTAGGATGGGAGGTTCCCCAATGTTCATTTTGCTTCTCTACTCTAGAAACTTCCAAGGCTCTTCATCATCCTCAACTTAGAATTGGATTTCCTTAACATGGCATTCAATCCCTCTATTCCCTGGATCTCAGTCTTCAAGCCTCATCTTCCAACTCCTGTCCTTCCACCAATCCTGGTGCCTAGCTGTCCAGAAGTTCTCACAGTTCCAAGTACAGGCTTTCATCTTTCAAATACCGTGCTTTGGCGTATGCTGTGCCTTCCTCCTGTCTCTGTTCTCTTCATCCATTCCTTCATGTGGAAGTGCTATCAGGTAAGTACAGGACTTTCCAGGAAGTGTACAGGAGGGGCTCCTATAATAAATGCAAATTTGGAGAATAATTAGGGAAGACTTCTTGGAAGAAGAGATGGCTAGGCCGAAAATTAATATGGGTTTAAGAGTTAATCAGTTGGAAAATTTGGGTGGTGGAAGAGGGAGAAGAAAAATGTATTCTAGGTAAAAGGAAACGTACTTCTGAAGATTTGAGTTAAAAACAACAACAATATAGGGTCCTTTTGAGGGAGGGAATGAACTCCAGTGTTATTGGAGCAGAGCAGTAGGCCGGTAAATGATACAGTGAAGGCCATGCTAAGAAATTTGACTTTATACTTAAGGGAATGGGAAGCCATCAAATAACTTCAAGTAGGTTAATGGTTGACATGATTTTAGAAGATCACTTGTCAGGTGGAGAATAATAACATGTAGTGGGACAGATGTGGTAGGAGAGAAACCAGTTAGGAGACTATTAAGGAGTCCATGGGAAAGGTGGAAAAACTGAGTGGCTTCTGGATAATTTTGGATAAATGGTGACAGTTTGTAGGCAGGTTGGGTGTAAAGCATGTGTAAAAGAGAAGGGTCAAGAACAATTCCTAGGCACTTGGTTTCGTGACTGGGAGAAGTTGCTGTCAGGATGTGGAAGATTCTTTTGGAAGAGAGTTTAGGTTTGTGTTGCCTGTCGAAGTCCTTGCAGATGGAGATGTCAAGTGGGCACTTGGTTACCTAAGAACGGAGCTCGCTGGGTCTGGCTTAAGACACACATTGATTCAGTAAAGAGTGAATCACAGTTGTGCATAGCATTTCTCTGGAAGAATGAGAAGATGCGCATGCTAGGAAGAGGAAACTGAGTAGCCAGAAGGCTCCAGGTGATGGAGAAGGAGCGGCAGGATGTGGGAGGAAACCTGGAGAGAGCCTGCTGGGGACCAAGAGAAGAGAGCAGAGAGCAGTTCAGAGCTTCAAGTGCTCTTCAGCTACTGGTTTAGTCACCTCTTCTGTGCTATTTCTCCTCTTACCCTCAGGCAGTAATGGTCCCCTGCCTGTCACCGATGCAATCTTTTGTTAGGACACTTGTTTGCTTAAATTGCTTTTCTGTTAGTCTTCCTCACACGATTCTGTCACTGGGCAGCTGATGGAAGAGCTGTCACCTTGGTGTCTGCAGGGCTGGCATTGTACCTGGATCTCAGATATTCAGATATCCCATAGGCAAATAAATGAGTGAAATCATTTAAAGATGAATGCCATTTGACCTGTCATCAGGAAATGGTTATGCCACATTCCAGCCTCAGCATCACATGCAGCTGAGCCCGCAGAAGCCCTGTGGCCTGGCTCCCTCTGGGGCAGTGAGCTGACGCTGCAGCCTGGGACCCGAGGAATCCTGATGAGATAAGAGGTTGTATCATATGCAATGAAAAGAGTAAACACAGTGTACGAATATCTCAGGCAAGAATTGAGGGCCCACTAGGCACACTTACGGCATACCAAGCTTGGTAGCGCTCCTCACGTCAGCCCCTCACAGTCTCCGTGAGAATCACCTCAGGAGCTCCAGAAGAGGCACTGTGAGTGTGGGAACCAGGAAGGGCGGTTCTCACACGCTCCCCAGGGCTGCATACCGAGCCTTATCCACTGACAGCTCCTACACTGTGTGCTGCTGAAGTATCTTCCATCATCGAAGCAACGAACAACTTTCCTGAACCACAGAAGCCATTTTTGGATTGTGTGAAAACCTATTTATTGTTTTGTTACCCACAGACAAATAGGAACTCACACCACCACCCACATGATTATATCCTCTTAGTGATTTGCCTGATTTTTATCACTTTGGCCTTAGAATGTGTTTAAGGTGTCAATGTTCCTTCACAGCCCCTTACAGAATTTTCTGTACTCACAATGGCAGAAGTATGACGTTTTGACTGTGTCTGGTTCTAGTGGTGGACAAAGACCTCAGGCACAATGCTTTTGTGACCTTGCATGGGGGGGGGGGCTCGCACTAGGGGAAGGTGGGACATGGTAACTCCTGTAAAAATAAGCTGGTCCGTGGGTGGTCGAAAGCCACGGGAAAAGATTTATGAGCAACGTCCTGTTCTGGGGATCACTGCTGGGGACAGAAGAGGGGAGAAGCTGTTATATAAATCACTAGGGCAGCTCAGGAAATCAAGCCTACCCTAGGAGGGTCTCCAGGGTACCCTTTGTAGATACCTTTTGCATAAGACATAGGTAAAGGAAAATCGATAGATGGTACTCTTCTTAAATCTGTGTGGGGTTAGTGCTGGTTTGAGGTAATTCAAGTGTCAAAGGGAAAAAAGGACAGAAGGCAGAAAGATGGCACCGTGGGCCCCAGAATCATCTATACTTTTATAAATGCAGAATTGTGAAGAAAGAGTGAAGGGGCCGTTTGGTGAGGAGTAGAAGACTGTTCACTGGTCTCAGTCTCACATGGTCCCACAGCTCTGCATGGAGCACCTCACTGTTCTTTCCTTAACCTGCACCGGCGTCTGCTCTGGTTCATGACGTCTTGGCCACAGGGTGAAGTATTAGGCCTGAGAGGTTTTTTTGTTTTGTTTTGTTTTGTTTTTGGTCTTTTCAAATGAAAGACTTGAATCAGTCCATCAATAGGGGATTAGATTATACATTAGCATATACCTACAAAATAGAAAATTAAATAGCTATTAACAAGAGTGAGATAATTCTATATGTGTACCCACATGTCATGATACTATACTGTGTACAAATCACAGAATAGAATCAAAGGTATCCTATTTTTATGACTTGGAATATAGAGCTAGATCTGTCTAAACAAACTTATACATAAAATGGGTCTGAACGACATGTACCAAACTTTACAAAATTATTAATAATTTTCTTGGGAGTAGAAATATTTGGGATGCTTAGTAGAATTCTTTTTTTTTTAAGATTTATTTTATTGTTTTTGACAGACAGCGACAGAGAGAAGGGGGAGGGCCCAGAGCAGTCTCCATAGTTGCATGTCGTCAGTTTCTGACATGGTTTCATTCTACATAGGTGGGCCGCACAGGATGGAAACTGGGCTGGGGGTCTCCTGCAAGGGAGGCATGCCTCCTTGAGCCAGGGCTGAACCAGGTGGGTGAGAACCAAACTGGGGACCTCCTGCATTGAAAGTGTACCCCACCCAGTTCAGCATATGGGTCTTCATAGCCTGGGGCCAGGATTCGATCCTCAGGCCCTGGGACTGCAAAGGGAGCGCTTAACCCCCTGAGCCATCCCGGCTTCCTCTTAGAAGAATTCAATATTTTAAAATCTGTATGCTGAAGGGTAATATATATATTTTTATAATGTGCATGCATTAATTTCATAATCAAATTTAAGATATTAAAATGAAAACATTTCCTAGAATATTTGAAAAAGAGAAAGAATGATTCTTCATTCTTTTACTTTCTGAAGACAATTAAAATGTTGCTCATTTTCTTTTATTCGGTCAATAAACATTTGTATTCCTCTTGCCTTCCAGGCATTGTTCTCTGTAGTGAGGATATAGCAGCAAATAAAACCAACAAAATCCTTCTTTCCTGGAGCTTCTGTCCAGTGTAGGGGCAGACAGAGTAAACATGTGTAATGTCAGGGTTATAAAAACAGGGTTGGTGGGGGTTAACAGTGTCAGGCATAATAGTGAAAGGTATGCTGTTTTTTATCTAATCATCTGGAAAGGCCTCTCTGATAAGATGATATTTGAACAGAGCACCAGAGGAGGATAAGCCAGACAGATGGCTGGAGGTGGAGCAGAGCGTGCCTGTGCAAAGGCCCTGAGGCAGTGTGTACTTTGTGCATTAGAGAAACAGCATGGCAGCCAGTGAGGCTGGAGCAGTGATGAGGGGGAGTGTGGTTATGATGAGGTCTGAGAGAGTTAGCAGGAGGCTAGATAATGGAGGGCCTTGTAGGTCATTGGAAAGATTTTGGAGTGAGGTAGAAAGCCATTGGAGAGCTTTGACTAGAGGGTTAACACTAGCTAAATGTCCTTTTAACAGGGTTGCTCAGGGAGCTTTGTGGACTTTATACTGTGGTGGGAGCGAGCAAAAGCAGTTTAGAGAATACTGTCCCTGCAGTGAATGGGAATTATTCTTTCCTCTCATTTCACAAATAGAGAAGTCAGAGGTTTCGTATATGAACATAAAACATTACAGAGTAGGGACCAGGTCCTGAGTTTTCCTTGTTGTCATTTCAATACTTGCTCTGTTATTAAATACTTAAGGGCATCTAATCTGAAAATTTCTATTTTCTAACATGTCATTGTAGCATGTTACTTTTCGTAGTTAGATCTCTGATGAATGATTGTGAACTTGGCCCATGATGCTGTATAGAATGTCTAGGGGTTCTATTTAGCCTCGGTTCTCTTCTTACATGTAGTGCTGTGTCTGATCTATGACATTTTCTAAAATTCTGGGTCAGAGTATTAGTGTCACTTTTTCCATGACAAGGTTGGGATGCCACCCACACATTTAGTTCTTGTGTTGCCAGCAGGTATTAAGCAGTAGTTCAGCTTACCTTGGAACCACCTGTACCTTGGGTTTGCATTCATGTTAAGAATATACTTG
>PVKE010025465.1:0-23027 GCA_004027555.1 Craseonycteris thonglongyai | reverse complement strand
TTGATTTTTTTTTTTTTACTATGACAATTGTGTTTAATTAGTAGAAGACACTTCTATTTTCTTATTCTCTGGGTATTTCTTTTTAATAGTATTCAAATCTTGGTTTATATTTTCTAATCTCTCTGATTTTATTACTTAGAAAGATTTTAGGCAATTCTTTTTCATTTTATGAATTATTTTTCTTTTCAATATCCTTTTGTTGGATTGTTTAGGTAGTTCTTCTTATTTGCTTTGTGATTTTTAGCTGTGTATTACTAGTTACACAGAAGGTTGGGTAATAAGAACAATGTTCCTTTGATACAGTAAAAATAAAACTGTCTTTTCAGCATGCAAAGCAATTTAAATTTGCAAGGTGTTCCTATTTTCTGGCCATGTGAAGTCTATGAAATTATAATTTATGTGTGATTGAAGTTAGGTGCTTCTCTGGACAAATATTTTTCATGAGACTCAACACACAATGGTGGGATGGAGTCTATTGTGTATCCAGAACACAGGCAAACAACCCAAAATATATTTCATATAAGTTATACCTCAGGTCCATGCATAAAATGCTCATTTTTTGGAAGGACAGATAATCACCTTCTTCTCCTGCTAACAGATCTTCTTCTATTGCTTCTTTCTCTCTCTCCTTACAATTGAGTTTTTATAGCCATTGTTATCTGTCAGCTACTACAATTAAAGAAACTGTCTAGATTGGTGTTTTTAATATGTTCTAGGTTACTGGCTGCTTTGAGAATCTGATAAGAGCATCAGCTCTTTCCTCCAGAAAAATGTACATATTCAAAATTGCTTGTATATAACTATAAAGATTTTAATTCATCCATAGACCTGTGACCCAGAAGGTAAATGCTCTTTTTGAAGTTCTCTGAAGTCCAAGTTTTAGAAATTGAAAAACTATCCAATGAGCAACACAAATACTTACTTATATCAGAAGGAGTCCTCTACCAGCATTACCCTGAGAAAAATGAGGAAAGAAGTCTGATAATATCAGTCTACCAGGCAATCTTCTGCTAATAACTGGAGTTAAAAACAAACCAAAACAAACCAAAGGCCTAGGACACAAGAGTTAAAAACTGCAGCCCCTTTCCTGACAAGGAAATCTAAGCTATGTGACAATGTGCTTCAAAGTTAGTTCCCAGCATGATTGTGTGCCTCTGGACTGAGAGGAAACCAGTTTTACTGTCTAGTGACACAAAGGACATCTAGAATCAGTGTGATCATAGGGCTGCATTTGAATCACAGAAGAAACTGTGCAGGTGGGAAGCCAATTTCACAGAATCCTGATAGGTCTGACCCAGCTCACTGTTCTCTCTGAACTCTTGCTCCTTGTCTTGTCTTGAAGAGAACATTCAACCTGATCTGTCTCCTACTCTTTGGATGCTGATAGATGGAGTCTTGCAGGTTACAGAAATGGAGCTTCACAATAGGGAATTGTATCTAGGTCAAGAGTCACTATTATCCTTACAACAGATGTAATTTCTCTTCTTAGAGTTTGTGGCAGCAAGATGAAAAACAGAAACTTGATACTGAATGTCCTGTCCACTTTCCCTCCTACCTGGAGGAATGTATGCTCTAAAATAATTGTTCTCAACCTTTTTGGCACCAGGGACTGGTTTTGTGGGAGACAAAATTTCCAGGGGCAGGTGGGAAGAGGGATACATATGTGCAGTTTACAATAGGGTTCAAGCTTCTCTGAAAATCTAATGCTACTGTTAATCTGACAGGAGGCGGAGCTCAGGTGGTCATGCCAGTGATGGGGAGCTGCTGTAAATACAGATGAAGTTCCGCTCACTCACCTTCTGCTGTGACTCCTGCTTTAAAAACGACCTAATATTCCTAACCAACACACCATAGCTTTTGTAAGAAGTGCATGACCTTTGGAATGGATTCATTTAGGAGTAACCACTAACTAGTTAGGCAAACACATTTTGAGTTGCTAATTAAAAAAACCAAAAACGTATAATGTACATTTATTAAGATGTAAGTGCTAATTTTTCAGCACACACTGCATGTCAGAGGTATTTAACCACTATGTTACAAAGGTGTTTGATAGCCTGGGGTCCCTGCTGAATGGCAAAGGCAAAGACCTCCATGGGGTTATCTGGCTACATTTGACCACTTTGCTCGGGACTTGCTTGTGCTAGAACCAAGAGATACTGACCTTTTATAATTGAAGCAATCTTCTCAAAGGTCAGCCTTGACAGAAAACACTGTAATTGGTGTGGTCGGATATGCTGAACCCCAGGGCTATGTCAACTCAGAGAAGTGTTTGCTGTTTCTCTTTAGTGCTTGCTGGACAGCAGCTCTACTCAGGCCAACTGGGGGGTTTTAGATCACTAACTAGGGGGAAAAAAAAATGCCAAACACAACAGCCACCACTTCTTGAGGGCAAGGATTTTGTCCATTTTCATCATGGTATTCATAGCATTTTAACCCAATGGCCAAAGTTTTCTAAATAGTTGTTCTCCTACTGATTAAATAAACAAATAAATATGCAATCTTCTAATAAATAGTTATGAAATGCTAGCATTTTCCTGGAGTTTTCCTGGAGGGATGTATCAAATTTTACAATTTCCTGAAAACACTGATGACTCCCAGTTACACGTGCCTAAAAGACAAACAGGGAGGTAAAGGGTCCCGCAGCCTGTTCTGAGCTGCCTTAGTGATGAAGAGCATGTTTTGTGCCTTTATAGCTACCCTTCTCAATTTATGTCATGATTCCCATTTTACAGAAGCTGAGTCTCAGATAAATTAGAGTATTTACTAAGAACATATGGATAAGAACATGTGAATCTGGAATTTGAGATTTCAGTCCATCAGAATCTGATACCACACAGTATGGAGATAGCCTTCCGAGTGGTTCTACTTGTCCCAAATGCTTCTAACTTCATTCGAAATTCTCACCACCAGGGAAGCCGGGATGGCTCAGCAGGTTAAGTGCTTGCTTTGCAGCCCCGGGGACTGAGTATCGAGTCCCGGCCCCATTTCATGTGAACCCATGAGCTGAACTGGGGTGTGCTTCTCATGCGGGAGACCCCCAGTTTGGTTCCCATCCCCTGGTTTGGCCCCTGGCTCAAGGAGGCATGCCTCTCATGTGGAGACCCCCAGCCCAGTTCCCACCCTGGGAGGCTCCTGCCCACCTGTATGGAACAAAACCATGTCAGAAACTGAGCCCTCCCCCTTCTCTCTGTCTCTCTCTGTCTCTGTCTCTCTCTGTATCTGTCAAAAAATATTAAATAAATCTTAAAAAAAAATTCTCATCACCCACAGAGGTGAGAGTGATGGCTCCAGTAGGCTCCGGTTCAGATGCAGCCTCGTATTTATGTAAGTGGGCCTATAGCCCTTTAGGGTTCTTTGTTGAGTCAAATGTCAGTGAGGATGAACTCAATAGGGACCTTCTCTGGATGAGAGCTAAGGCCGAGGGTGTAGAACATGAAACAAACGCCTACACGCATGCACAGCTTCTCAGGTGTATATCACCATAGAAATTCTCCCATTAGCAGGGCAACGGAGGTCCCAGTCCAGTGCATTTTCCGCTGCCTAATCCTAACTAGATCCAATGTCCTTCAGAGGGAGTGGTCCTGTGTAATGGGAAACCCTCCTGACTACCTGTAGAATTCCACAAACGCCCTTGAAGACAGTCAGAAGCCAAGAACAACGAAATGCCAACTACAGGTACTGGATTTAGCTACTCATCCAGAGGGCCATACAGCTCTCAGGGGAGGTAAGACCTCCAGGTCAGATGTAGGTGCTGATGGCTGCTGAGTAACTCAGGGAGTCAGCGAGCCATCTCTCTCTAGAGGTGTGGGTACAAGTGTCTCTCCCGAAGCTCTTTCCTCCCAAGCATTCAGTGAAGTACCACACGCAGTCAGATGCTCCCGGGAATCTGACTGATTAGCTCTCTTCCTACCAGACTGGGGGGATTTGGTCTGGTCCTAGTTCAACCCAAATGCACTTCAGTAAACTGTTTTTTCAGAAGATTGCCCATTGCTGTCTTTTGCCTCCCTTGCATGCAGCAAGGAGAAGTAAGATAATATATGTGCAATGCTTTGAGCTCCTTGGGAAAGCAGTGCTCTCTAAGTGCATGATATTAATAATAGCAATATTTCTGTTACCACAAACACAAACTGAGTTCATCTTCCACGTGTTCTTTAAAGTCATTTCCCCGCGGCTGCCTCTTTTTGGTGAAATGGTTCTGAATGAGCCATACAAATCTCTAGTTTTAAAATACTCATTGGGGAAAATACTAGTTAGTCTCATATAACCTGGAAGGGAAATATTCTGATGTTTGTATCTTGAATTGATGAGACTCTGGTAGATCAGGAATGGAAGAGCAGTCAACCCCCAGGTCACAGAGTTGTGGGAGTCATAATTGCTGTGGAAAAGAGAAATCTGTGGGAACCCTGCCCCTGTCCTCATGGTCAGAATTCTGGGCCCCTGCCCTGCAAAGCCATGTGGCCAAGTGACAAGAAATTCCTTTGTTGGGAGTCCTGAAAGAAAAGTGTTCTTGCCTTAAGAAAACAGACCACGGTTCCTGTAGCCAGGCAGCCATGATCCTCACTCTATTCACAGCATACCTGAAACACTAATCCCAGCATTGGCAAGATACCGTGGTAATAGTGATAGCCGCCATTTATCAAAAGCCTGCCCCACCCAGAGACTGAGCTAAACTGTCTATAGTCCTTGTCTCATGTCTTTAATCTTCGGAACAAAACTACCTAGCTGATATTACTATCTTTTTAAACACACAGAGGTATATACTACCCTGCTCAATGTCACACAGCAATCATTTAAAATTTGAGAGTTGAGCTGAAAATAACATGCTGTGGCTATTTTTAAAAAGAAAAAAGAGAGAGAAAGAAAGGAAGGAAGGAAGGCTGGGAAAGAAAGAAAGAAAGAAGGAAGGAAAGAAGGAAAGAAGAAAAGAAGGAAAAGAAGGAAAAGAAAGAAAGGAAGGAAGGAAGAAGGAAAAGAAGGAAAAGAAGGAAAAGAAAAAAAGGAAGGAAGGAAGAAGGAAAGAAAGAAAAAAGTGGGTAGTGCTCCTTTGCTCCAGGGCTCCCCACCCCTCTCCATCCAGTCAAATGCAGTTGGTGCTTTCTGGGTAATCGCGAGCATGCTTTGTTTCCGGGAATGCAGGAATGAAGAAATAAAAGTCTCCCTCCTAGAGGGGCAGGAACCCCTTCAAAGGATCACGGGAGAGCATGGAGAATGGAGATGGGGCTATCTTTACTGCTTTACCGCTGGGTCCACCACCTGAAAGGCAGTCTAGGAGCAGAGATTTCTAAGTTCGCCTCTGCTCCTGGGCTCTGCGCTCTCCCCAACGACTTCCTCCTGTAGGAGGTTGCTGATGTGTCACAAATAAAACCAAAGAACCGGGGGAAGCCTCAGGCACTAAAGGGCACAACCCTGTGGGCCACCGAGCTTCAGGATAAGTTAAAGCTACATTTGTCATTCTGGATACACCAGTATGAGCAAGTCATGCCTTCTTTCTGTTTGCCTCAGTTGCTCTTATTTTAAATGACGGTAATAACTAGTACACATTGCAAAGGAAGACTGAAAACATTACATGAGCTATTGCACCTAAAGGTCCTGATATTGGAACTGGCAGCTACAGGACCCTCTTTCTGTTGTAAAATTTAAGAAGAATGTTCAAATACAACCAAGCTTTAAGAGTAAAAACTACTGACAATGGGTAAAGTGCCAGCATGACCCTTCTGAATCCTGTGAAATCTGTTATATAACCTCCTTCCAGTATCCACTCTTGTCCAAAACTCTCTGTACAGGGCAATTGCTAATAAAATGGGAACAAAAGAAATTGGGAGGAAACCATTCATTCAGCCACCAAATAAAGCCAGTGCAAAACCACCCACTGCCCTTTGCCACAACAGACTGGAGGACCACAGGGTGTAGGGGCAGGGGCAGCTGGAGAGCCCCTTATTAAACAGAGCCCTGAAGAGACAGGAGGCATTCGCTGGGGCCCAGGGTTGTCCCCATCCTTTCCTATCAAACACTCACGTCATCAATAGAGGCTGAACACAGCATCGGGCATAATTAACTTCCTCCTAATTCACCCCAGGGCTGGTCCTTGTTCTTGGGAAACTGAGAATGATTGATTAACGAAGGACAACAAGGCTGAGTGTAAAAATGCCTCAGACTTTCTTAGGTGGCTGGCAAGTGTCTCTGTTTTCACTCTTCCGCGCCAGCCACATACTCTATTTTTCTTTCCTTGCGGGAGCATGTCATTGTGAATCAGACCAAATATGACAATTTAAATGTGTACCCCAGGGCTTACACAACACAATGCCCAAAATTCTGGTGATCCTGTTTGATACAGTCTGACCCCCAGCGGCAGGCCTTGGAAAAGAAAGCCATGCTGCCCAAACACAAAACAAGTAAGGCCTTTTTTTTTTTTTTTTTTTAAAGGATTCTGTCAAGAGTCTTTTTTATTTATTTTGCCTTTTGTCACACTCAATCCAAAGTCTCATTATAAAATTTTTTTCCTGCTGTTTTGGGGCCATTTTTCTTTTCTTATTAGAAATTGTCCTTGCTTCATTTTTAAAAGCAAGATGTATAAACAAAGTTAACTGTTTTAAGGTAGAGCTTAACAACTGATTACAAAGAAAAGAAGCATACTAACATAAGCACTGTATAAATAATAGCAACCTCGGGGACGCCGGAATAGCTCAGTGGTTGAGAGCTTGCCTCGCAGACATGGGGTCTGGGGTTCAATACCCAGTCCCAGCCCATGCAGACGCGTATGCTGAACTGCAGTGCAACTGGTAACCGCTGAGATAGCATGGTGGTGGAGGTTCTCACCTCCCGTGCAGGAGGCTCCCTGGTTTGGTTCCTGCCCTGTGTGAACCCACGTCCACTTGTATGGAATGAAACCATGTCACAACTAATGACGTACAACTATGGAGACGGCTCTGGGCCCTCCCCACTTCTCTTTCTCTCTTTCTCACACATTCTCTCAAACAGTAAAATAAATCTTTAAAAAAATAATAGTAATGGCAACTTATGAGGTTCCACAAATACACCAAAGCTGCTCTAGCTGGCCCCTGGATATCAATGGTGTCTACTCCTTCCTCTCATGCATCAGAGTCACATCTTGAATGGCCAAGTCAGTGATGAAACAACCATTTTCCTTGTAGAGATGTGTTTATATGGGAGCATGGAAGTCAGTCCCGCCAATAAAAAGTGAGGGAAGGACCAGTGAGAGTCTTCAAGGAAAGAGTGTTTAAGAAATTAACATGGGGAAGCTGGGATGGCTCAGCGGGTTAAGCGCTCGCTTTGCAGCCCTGGAGACTGAGGATCGAATCCCGGCCCCGGCCCAGGAGGACCCATATGCTGAACTGGGGTGTGCCCCCAGTTCAGTTCTTGCCGGGGCCTATGCAGGAGGCTCCTGGCCCAGTTCCTGCCCTGTGCAGCCCTGTGCCCGCCTGTGGAGTGAAACTATATGGACAACTAAGGCTGTCAACTATGGAGACTGCTCTGCGCCCTCCCCCTTCTCTCTGTCTCTCACTGTCTCTCTCTCTCTGTCAAAAACCATAAAAATAAAACTTTAAAAATAAATAAATAAATAAATAAGTTAATTAGCAAGCCTGAGAACTATCCTACATTGTAACAATTCATTATATAAGGCCATCCCACAACCCCTTGCCATTCTTTAAGCCTGTTGAGTGGGAGATTTCTTACTTGTCATTGAAAACTTTCACACTCATTAATGATAACTACTCAACTCATTTTGTAATCTCCTCAATGGAAATGCTGTCAGATTTAATTCAGCACCACCACAAGGAACTTTGCATAGCAGTCACCTGTTGCTACCACACACTGTCCGTATCCCTTTCTTAGGAGAGTCATCAGTGCTGCTCAGACTTGAATGTGCTGAGCCACCTAGGGGGTCATGTGTAAACACAGACTCTGCTTCAGTACGTCTGGGGTGGAACCTAAGACTCTGCATTTGTCCCTGGTGAGGCTGCTGCTTCAGGGACCACTCTTCACATAGCAAGGGTCTATATTTTCATTGGGAAAATCAATCCTCTCCCACACTCTGAATTATTTAGATAAAATTAGCTGAAGATAGTAACAGAAGTCCATTCCTAGGCTTTACCAGGTTACTCAATATAAGCCTGTGAGGTGTGAGATGTTTGCTGGGAACTCGAGAATGAAGCTTTTTTACTCTCTAAGAGCTACTGTAAGAGTTTCCTATAATGTGGGACCAGGATGTGGTGGTTGAGATTGTGCACTTCTGCTTCGATGAGGGGCTCAGAGGGAGGCAGCCCACCCACTGAAGAGGGTGGAGCTGAGAGAAGCAGAGGCAGGAAGCCTCTGGATGAAGTTGTTAAGGAAGGTTGAGCCCCACCTACCTTCAGAGAGTCTGCTGGGGTTTTCAATGACATGATTCAGTAAAATCCTTTCTCCCCTTGCTTAAGCCATTTTAGTCTCGGTTTTCCATTAATGGCAATTAGTCTTACTGATGCAATTAGAATGAATGCTTTAGAATAGAACAGGAGTCTGCAAACTGTAGCCAGAAACCTGTTTCTGTATGGCCCTGGAGCTGAGAGTGGTTGTGTACCTTTTTAAAGAATTGTAAAAGAAAGGGAGAAAGGGAAGGAGGTAGGGGGAGAGAGGGAAAGAAAGTCCCGATGAAAAGAGCAGTGATTACAGGCAGGAGCTTTAGCGTCAGAATGCCTGGGTTCACACCTCAGCTCCTATGCTTGCTTGCTCTGTTACCTGGGGAAGTTACTGAACTTTTTTTGGTGCCACAGTTTGTTCACTTGTCAAACTCAGACACTAGTAATATCTACCTAAGAAGAAGACAGATCTCAAGTCCATGGTCCAGTGCTTGCCACTTAGCACTGAGCTCTGGTCCTGTAATAAGGAAAGGCAGCCCCTAACACAGCCAGTTCCCAGGACCTCTGGTGAGCTCATAAGTGAGGAGAGAAATAAACAATGAAAATATCCATGAGTCTCACACATTACGGGGGCCAGATATTACCAGAAACAAATGTCCCCAGAGAGGAGCTTTTCAGAGACACTTAGCAGGGGGGAGTGGGAGGGGGGAAAAGAAAGCGGAATTGTTCATTGGGCATTCCCTCGAGTGATTTCTGAGGGTTCATTTCTAAAGGCAAAAACAGTAAACTGTCCCCCTAAGGAGTGACCCAGTGTACCAGAGGCTCTGAAAATATGTAGATGGAATTTCTGGGATTTGCAATGTTGCAATCTCTTGTTTTCCCTTTTGTGGAGAGGCAGCCCCGAGGGGCTGGCAGCTAGCACTTCTCAATACCAGAGATAAGCAAAGGACCCTGAAAGAGCCTCTCCCACCAGTCCCCAGGGTACAGACAGGGGAGTGTCATGGCAGAGCACGAAAAAAGACACAATTGGCATTTACGCTAAGGATGCCACACAGCGATAATACTGTGCCCTTTGACCCTGCACTATATTCCAATTGGTCAGAGCCTCCTTGCTTGGTTTCCTTAATGCATATCATCCTCTCTGGTCAATAAAATTCCCCTGTCTCTATACTGACAATAGATGTGAAGGTCAGCTCGCCTCCTCCAGCTGCAACGGTGTCTGAGCTGTCAGTGGGAATTTAAATGAAGGACGTAGGTAATCATTTCATTGCTTTTAGGCAAAAATCAGAAGGGTCTGTTGCTTTGCCTGCAATCAGAGTATTGAAAGAGAAGTGAAAAGATCTCTCGGCTCCCATGGGAAAATATTTTAAAGTGCCTGAGAGGGGCTAAGGCACACAGTGGCCTTAGGTGATCAATTTCCTAAGAGAGAGCCTCTATACATTATGTTTTTTTCCTGGTGTAAGTCACTTTCTTTCTCAGCTTTCACCGTCAAACAGTGTCACATCCAGTGGATGAGAGCAATTATGATTAGAGTGAAATGAATTTCACATGGGAAGAAGTGTCAAGAAAGAGAAAGCAAGAGGAAATGACGAGATCGCTAGAGAAGGGGGAGGGAGGAAAGCAGCAGTCGATTTGGGGCCTGAGCCCTAGCCCAATGCTGTCACTGTCCCGCTGTGGACTTTGGGTAGGTCCATTAACCTCCCAGGACTCAGTATCCTGATGATCAGCAAAATGACCCGATAGACATTAAAAATTCTTGAAGAGCCCTTTGGGTGCCAGAATTTCCTGAGTTTAAAAGTCATTTCTGCTTAGAGTTTAGTGTGTAAGAGTCTCATTTTAGAAAGACGGGGTAACATAAGAGATGTGGTTTGCCCTCAGAATCATGAAAGCCTGGAAGGTTCAGCTGGAAGAGAGCTCCCCAGAATGTGGAGAGACTAAACCTAGAAACCTGTACACGAATGTTTAGAGCAGTTTTTTTATAATTCTCAAAACTTGGAAGCAGCCAAGATGTCCTTTCTAGGTGGCTGGATAAACAATCTGTGGTATATCCTAACAATGGAATATTATTTGGCAATAGAAAGAAATGAGCTATGAGCTGTCAAGCCACAAAAAGATATGCAGGAAACTTAAATGCATATTATTAAGTGAAAGAAGCCAATCTGAAAAAGCTACATATTGTGTGATTCCAATCATACCACATACTGGAAAAAGCAAAACACTGCAGATGGCATAAAGATCAGTGGTTGCCCAGGTGGAATGAATAGACAGGGCACAGGGGATTTTTTAGGGCAGTAAAACAATTCTGTATAGTACTGGAATTGTGGATACATGTCATGATATATTATACTGGTCAAAAGTGTATATTGAATGTACCCATAGTACATACATCACCAAGAGTGAATCCTCTTGTCAACTGTGGACTTTAATTCATAATTATGCATCAAGATTGGCCTGTCGATTGTAAACAAATATACCACACTAACACAGGTATAATAATAATAGGAAAAAATAGGGTGGGGGGGGGGAAGGTGAGTGTATGTATGGGAACTCCCTACTCTTTTTACTTATTTTTCTCTAAATTTAAAACTGCTCTAAAAAAGTAAAGTCCAATTATTTATTTTAAAAAGGGGGGCACTAAAATGGCAAAAAAGCAGTCCTCTACTCTTTCATATGCAATGTACATTCAGTCAGTGTTTACTAAAACAACTGCTGAGAAGCGTCAAATCTGAAATTCTAATTTTCGTTCCTGGGACCTTGGCCCAGGCCACCTCTCTGGGATTAGTCTTTTTTTCTGTTTGGTCAGGCACTGCTGAGACTGACTAGGCTTGCTGTGATGACTATTGTCAAACATGTTGGAGAAAAATTGGGGAGGGTCACCATGGGTATTGCTGTCCAAGTAGTATGATCATGGATAAAAGACACCATGAGCCCCTGGCGTAGCAAGTTAGCCCAAGAAACACCTTTGAAAGAGATGACCCCCATCTTCCTATAGTCATCTTGTAGTTCTCAAAAATCGGACAGGCAGGGGAGTTCTGTCCGTTCATGGTGGACTGAAGCGTGGAGGATGAAGGGATAAGGTGATTTTTTTTTCTTTAAACTGAGAAGGAAATTGCTGAGGATTTCAAGTTAGCTGATCTTGGGATTTTCCTTTTCAATTCATGTAATAGAGGCCTGTTGTCTTCAAGAATGCCAAAACCCGAGTTTCAACTTTGATGCTTTATGAATGGGGTCAGAAATCTGTTACATAATGTGAAAATTAAAATTTCAAAGCCTTTTCTATTCAGTTCCAACATGTACCGCTCCGTCTGGTCATCAGATCTTCACATGGATCTCACAAGGCTTGGTTCTCTTCCCCATGTCTTTTGGCAGCAGTGGGCACTGGGCTGACTCTAGCTAGTTATATACTACACCCTTATACTTGACAGCCGGCCCGCTAGACAGAGTGAAAGGAAACATTTAGTCTGACCTGAAAGGACACAGGACAAGGGGCACTGGGTCACTTCCACGTGGCTCTTCCTCAGACAATAAGGGCATTTGATTACCAGTGCAATTAACTCAATGAAAGCAAACAGAGAAGGTGATGTTTTTGGATACTATGTCTAAACTGTCGGTCAGCTACATCCAAACTGTTGTTTGAGCCTTTAAAAAATATTACAATTATAAGATTACAAATTTACGTCTTGGATAAGTGCAAGCCCCCCCTTCCATCCCCCACACATAGTTGACAACAATATATGGGGCCACTCCCCTCTGAAATGGCATGACTCCAGATGGTTAGGAGGATGTCAAAGGCCAAGCCAAAGTGACATTTTTCCATCTTCCACATAAATGGCTCCCTTGCAAGACTAAGAGTAAATTACTATAGCAAGAATGCATTAAATGGTGTTCTATGTGGCCTGAAGTAGTTAATAGAGCTCTCTAAGTACCTAACTTTCTGCTGGGGAAGGATTCAGACACAGGGGATAATGGGTCTTACTTTACTATCTGTACCACACAGGCTCTAGATAACCAGAGTGCTCACTTTCTAGCCCTGTCACAATATCACTGCAAATTGAAATGCATTGAACATCTCCATCTATAAAACCAGTTGAAATTGTAGTTGTATCTAATCAACTGGAACGAAAATGCCATGGAGCAATAGAACCCATCACTTTGGATCACTGTGACCTGTCTATTCAGTGTAGATGGCTATGCCTCGTGTACCCTGACCACCAGAGAGTGATGCCCTGTTAAGATTTTCAGTGATTCTTCCAGCCCGTCGTTTCATTGCATAAGGTTACGACCTTGAATCAAATCATTCGTTCTTAATGTCTGGCAAACAGTGTTCAAAGATTTAAGTATTTAAATTTTTTAACAGATAGCTCTTTTACCCTCTCAATTATATACCAGGGGAAACAAGAATGATGTCTGAAATATAACGTTCATCTGTCCCAAGGGTGCTTAGTTAATGCCTCCATGTGAAGGTTTGCTTAGGAAAAAAAGGCAAGTGCTTTTTATCCATTCCACACACCCCTATAGCCCTGCTGGATAAATTAGCCCTAAATCACCCCTGCCAGAGCCATGACCCCTTTTTTTTTAAGTTTCCATTATCCATTGTCCATTTGTTCAGTTGTGGGGGACAGATTGGAAGGAGAGCAGGATTCTGTGGCGACTAGAAGCCTTACATTCCACCAAATGTCCTGGTTTTATGAGTCTGGCTTCTTATGCCAATTGATTTTATTGACATAATTGTTTGTCCCAGTTTCAGTTTATAATTGACTAATTTTTAATCTATGACTGTGAGTCACTTATTTCTCTTTGATGTTAATTGTATGGAAAGCAGTTGAGAGGAGAGTTCTGTGTTTCTCCTCTATCTTAATAGGAAGCACGGCTAAAAGTCAAAGAGAGGAAAATGAGAGAATCTGATTAGTCAGATGTGCCTTTGGAACATAAATGGTGGTCATTGATTGAGTTAGAAGATTCGATTTCTGAATGATCCCCAATGCTTTGAAGAACAGCACAGCACTAACTTCACCTGACCTTACCTTTCAGATTGGTGATTGACCAGCTTTCAAACAAACTCCAGAGTTTAACCAGATTACCTGCTTTAAATAAAGATGTCTCTTACTTGGTAACTATCCAGATGAGGAAAGGCAAATGTACAGAACATATAACATTTTCCATTTTCCATTCAGATGAATTAGTATCAAAGAGAACCAATTATTTCAGAGAACAAACAGAAAAACTTAGAGAAACTTGCAGTTCAACTGCTTGAAAGACATTCTCTGTGGATGGTAATGTGTTTGCCATAAACAGTATTTCAGAGTCTAAAGAATAACTCTTTGACTTAAAAAATATTTGCTATGATCTCTTGCTTCTCATTTATGTATGTCTTTTCCTAAAGACTGCATACCAAGGTCCAAGAAGAATCCTTTATAGTTTCACTATTTCCTGGCAACCATATCAGGACATTTTACATTAGGAAACCAGTGTTTGGAAACTGATACCAGCAAGATTATAGATTAAAAAAAAAAAAATCTAAACCAAAGTCATAATATTCTTTGGCTCAGGGGGATGCCAGGATAGCTTACTGGTTTAAGTGCTTGCCTCATAATCATGAGGTCTGGAGAACGATTCCCAGCCCTGGCCCACCCAAACCCCATATGCTAAACTGGGGTACAACTGGTAAGTGCCAGGATGGCTTGGTGTTGAAGGTTCTCCCCTCCCATGTGGGAGGCCCCCAGTTTGGTTCTTGCCCCTTGTGGTGCCACACCCAACTGTGTAGAATGAAATCATGTCACAACTAATGATGTATAACTACGGAGATTTCTCTGGGCCTCCCCATTTCTCTCTTGTGCTTTCTCTCTCTCTCTCTCTCTCTCTCTCTCTCTCTCTCTCTCTCTCTCTCTCTCTCTCATCTTCTCTAAAACAGTAAAATAAATCTCTAAACAAAATTTTTTTTTAATATTTTTTGGCTCACATGTAAAAATTTAACATGAGTTCAAGCAATTATTAATGCTTTAGAAAGAACCCTAAAGTAATGGAATAATTACTAGTATAGTATATAAGGACCTTGATGGCCATATATAACCACAAAATTGATACAAGCCTCATGTTCATTTTTGTGTAATGATCACATTTTCACCTAATTATCATATCTAGCCTATTTTTGTTGAGCTCACATAGCATATTGAGCTCTTGATTGACCAATAATTTATACTATACAATTACTAAAGATCATGATAGTAGCAATTTAGAAGCATATCAGTGTAATTTGTTTGTTGTGCTGAATCGATCAAAATATTGTTCCCAGTTTCCATTTAACGATTTACTGAAACAATTTAAATATTCTGCCATTAACCATCTATCTTTGACTCTTTCTTTTTTGAAACTACAAAAGAACTTTAAATTTTGGGTATGGGTAGAAATGTATAAAGCTACATACAGAGAATTCTGTTTTTATTTTTAATTAAAGCATTTTTATTAACTTTGTTCTATGAACAATTTGCATAAGTATTGCTTTGGAATGGGAAGTGACTTGATGAAGTATAACAAGGTGTTTAGCTAGGTTATATTTAGGGCTCAGATATTTCTAATCAATAATTGGGTAAGTAATATCTTTTATCTCTTAAAATATGTATATTTATTTCTGCCTACACAGGGGTTAGGGAGACTCCTATGGGCCCAATGAGCAAAAACACAGTGTGGTAAAGACACATTAATCAGAATCACAAAAATGAATTTAAAATTACAAACTATAATTAGTGTCATTATGGACAAAGCACATGAAAGGGTGTCAAGAAAGACCCTGGGGTACTGAGGCCTGAGTTGACATCTCAAGAAGAAATAGAAATAACTAGTTGAAGAGGGCAGTCTGGAAATAGAGATATTTGCATAGAACAGATTTTGTGAGCAAAGTCCCTGTACTGGGAAGGATCATGCAGCATTTAGAAATGTAAAGTTTGGTGTGCTTGTCTCACAGAGTGGGCCGGAGGGTACTGACGAGTGAGGCTAGAGAAGTAAATGGAGGCCAGATTGTGTTCTGCCTTCTCAAGAACTCTAGTTTTTAAGAGCAATGGAAAGTCACCAAAAGGGTCCTTTAATCTGGTCACATTAGCATTTGGATTACTCTGGTTCTAGGTAGGAATGAACTGGAGGAAGTCAGTTAATAAACCATCTACAACTAAGTTATTCAGGTGATAAATGATGATAGTTTGGACCAGTATAGGATGACAGAGTAAATGACAGCATGTAGACAGATTCAAGGCATTGGGAAGGCAGAATATCCAGCCTTGGTGATGGTCATTATTTGGTGGAGAGATAGGTGAAGCAGATGATGTTCAGTTTTCTCACTTGTATGAGTATAACTGGATGCCTATGATTTTTACCAGCTAGTTAATCCTGGATCAAGACCACTTTGGGAGAGGGTGTGAATTTGTTTCTGGGTAAGTTAAACTTGAGACGTTTTGGGACATCTAAGTGAAGATGTCATGTAGACAAAGCCCTACAAGGTCTAGAGCCCAAAGAAAAGATATAGGCTCTACATGTATTTTTTTTTAAATATATATCACTGGCATATGAATAGTAATTAAAGTAGAGAGCATGAGTATATTTTTAGGAAGAATATACAGAATGACAAGAAAAAAAAGAGCAGGACTCAGCCTTGAAGAACTCAACTATTTAATCATCAGGTGGAGGGAAATATACAAGGGAAGGCTTTGGACAAAGAGAAGCCAGAGAGCCAGCAGAAATATATGAAGAGTATGGTATCAGAGTGACCAAAGCTTAAGAGAGCTTTAGGAAAACAAAGGATTATAGTCAGTAGTACCAAGATTGCCAAGAGATAAGACACAAAGAGCAATAAAAAAATACTCATTGCATTTGATGACCTAGAAACCATTATTAAAACCCTTCTGTGGAACAATGGGAATAGAGACCACGCTGAAACAGGAAAAAGTGAGAAATAGGGAACTAGACACCTCAGTAGAGAAAAACCTTGTCAATTTATAAGACCCTATGAGGATTCCTAGGAAGAACTAAGGACAGAGACTCTATGAAAGCATCACACCAGTGGAAATTCAGACCAATGAGGACTATTATAGGTGTTAATGTTTATAATATATTTATTTGTACTGACTTCAGTGTTAAGCTTGATTAATATTCCACAAAGCCATTAAGCCTGGAATAATTAACCAAAATGTAATCAGATCATATTTTGCCACCTTAAAAAACAAATTAGATCATAGAGCCCAGCCAACCAATTGATTATTTGGCAATTGGCCTATAAACAATCTATCCAAGCAAACACGTAGCCTTTGTTTCTGAGCCATCTGCATCATAAGTGCAGTCATGTGTGCATTCATGGAGGCGGTTAGTGCTAACTAGCATTGAAGCAGGTAAGGGAATGGTGTCTCTGTGAGAAGGCTGTCCGCAGAGGACAGGCAGGTAATAGACATGATTGAAAAGCACCTGTGGAAAACTAGACGGACTATGCTCCCGCTAATGGGGCCTCTACCACTCTGTTCAAGCTACTTATAGCCATGGGAAATGCCAGACAGCCAAGGTTTTATGTGAAATCGGCCCAAAGTTCATTATGACAAAAAGTTAAAGACATTTCTGACCTAAGGTCTGCCAGTTTATGACTTCAGTTGGAGGACTAAGCACCTTAATTTAGTGGCTATTTCATGAGCACTTGCTCACTGCAGCTTGTGATACCAGAGTCTGGGCAACACAGAAGGCATGCTTCCTGCTCTCCCAGAGGCCATGATCTACTGAGGAGACAGCAAGAGACAACTGTCATAGAAGGCAAAGGGACATAAATGCTAACAGCAGGTACAAACACAAGCTTCCAGAATGACGAAGAATGAACTGTTCATTTTGGATGGAGAGAGAGCTCAGAAGACTTGACAAAAGTAACATTTGTACTGGGCTTTGAAGGATTTCAGTGGGAAGGAAAGAAATGGGAAGAATAAATAACTTCTCAGCAGTACCCAAAATCTTCCTTTGTACTATGAAATGTAGCCTTCAGAATCAAAACTAATGTTGGCACAATGTGTAACTTTTACAGGTTCAAAAAGCTTTGTTTTGACATGGAGACAGCATCAATGCAGGTATAATCTTTCCATCAAAAGAGATGATTAACTAGCAAATGACATTCACCTAGTAATTTGCTGGTTGCTATTAATGATAAGAGTAACAGCTAACACAAGTATTGCTTTGTAGTTTACCTAGAACTTTCACTCCTCTTTTTTTGTCATTCATGGATGTGATTTAGTCAAGATCTCCCCAGCCAGGATGGCACTCACCGTATTGGAGTTGTTTGTAGTCGGAGCACCATGCTCTCTGATCATGTTACAGGGAACCCTGTGGTTTGTAATGCCAAGCAAGGTCTCACGTCCTTGTCAACAGTCTCCAGGGCTAGTCCAGTTCAGTTGCTTCTTTCCAAGTCCTTCTCTATGGAAGGAGCCAGCGTTCTTCTTCACCCACCGAATATAGTCATTCTCTATTTGAATAAAATACAGTGCAGGGGTGACAATGTTGGGAATGCTGACCCAAGGTCAGATTCTTAGGAACAACATAGTATGCTCATTGACCATGAATCTCTGAGCTTCCACCTAACTGGTGGAGAAGGATTTTAGCCTAATTCTGAGTTGAGCAGGGGGAAGAGTATGTAGGATGGAGCCACTCTGAGATGGTTTAGCTCTGTCCCACCTATCTTACCTTCACCCTCCCTCACCCCAGAGTATATTCCTTCCAGGCATGGTAGTGTGAAGGCATTTTTTATGATTCTCTGGAGATTTTCTGCAGGAGAAAGACTTCTTCCCTTCACAGTGGTGGAGTCAGACCTCACCAGTAAGGAAGTGCAGGAGCTTGTTGGACGCAGGGTTCCGGTTTCTCATGTTCCATCCTGAGAGCAGAATCAGGTTACTTAAAAAAATGGGATTTTAAGACTGGCCAGTTCTAAATGTCCCTACTGGTTCCCAATTCACCAGCATGATTCAGATGGCCCCAGTAATATGAGGTGCACAATAAAAATATGACCACTGTAAGGTGGCATGTCCACACAGAATGTAAGCAGAAGTAGGATTTCTGGGAGGCAGCTTTAGTCAGATCTAAAATCAGACCTCATTACCCTCCATCTCAACCCCATAGCTCAGTGGTTCTTGAGCATTTTTGCATCCAAGGAATCACCTAAGGATTGTATAAATGCAAATTCCTAGGACCCACCCCAAAGACAGAGTCACTCAGAACTTCTAAAGTGGAGCCCAAGAATCTAAATGTCTAATGGGAATTCCTGATTATTCTGAAGCAGACAACAGTTCATACTTTTGCCTTTGAAGAATCACCTGTTTCCTCAAGTCACCTCCCACTCCTAGACCTTACTCAGCATCATAGACTGGTAGACATGAAGTAAGGTGACGATGGCCCATCAGGAGAGTGAAGGAGACAGAGGTTCTTGTGACCAAGGACTCCCATTCAATGGTCACCTGAAATATAGCTTTCTGGTATTATCTGCAAATAAAATTATTTGTATATGTAATTACAGAAATAAACCAATTAGATTGGAAAAAGATGATGTTCATCAAATAATTTTAAATATTTTCCCATTACCAGAGCATAATACTTAGAGTTGACAATAATTTAAATTTAAAAACGAATCCTCTAATTATGTTTGAAATAGCACAGTTTTATTAAATTGCATTTTCTGTGTTGAAAGTGCTAATATCTTTTGTTTTTTAAGATTTATTTATTGTTTTTGAGAGAGAGAGAGAGAGAGAGATACAGTCAGAGACAGAGAGAAGGGGGAGGGCCCAGAACAGTCTCCATAGTTGCACATCATCGGCTTTTCCACATAGTTTCATTCCACAGGTGAGCAGGACCGCACAGGGCAGGAACTGGGCCAGGGCTTCGCCCCGGTGAGAACTGAACTGGGGGCACTCCCCAGCTCAGCACATGGGTCCTCACGGGCTGGGGCCGGGACCTGACCCTCAGTCCCCGGGGCTGCAAAGTGAGCTCCCAACCCACTGAGCCATCCTGGCTTCCCCCTAAAGTGCTAATATCTTAAATGCCAGTATTTAATCTGTATCAGCTTTTGTATTTATTTTGGCATTTATTTTTATTTTGTAATACACCAGGAGCCCCACACACGTAGACACAACCTGGAACTCTTTCAGCAGCTGTTGAGAAGGCACCCCCAGAGAGCAGCAAATAAAAGATAAACTTTCAAACATGTTTTTGGTAGGATTTTAAATATGCATCACTAAATGAGTGTCATTTACTTTGTCTCAGTGTCTCTGGTATAGCATGGCTGAGTTCCTTTCCAAGTGTACCATAGTACAATAGGAATTTACCTACATTAACATGAGCAAAATAACTTTTCACTCTGAAAAACTAAACCAGAAGACAGGTCTTTCTCCAGTGTCCACTAAGCTGAGCAGTCCCTAAACAGATTGTAATAAAACATTCATTCACCTTTAGAAGATCTGAAATATTGACTTACCATCGAATTACTTTTACTACCATCTATGTATGTTGTCTCTCTCTCTCTCTCTCTCTCTCTCTCTCTCTCTCTCTCTCTCTCTCTCTCTCTCTCACACACACACACACACACACACACACACATGACAATCAGTATTTAAATTGATATAATTGAAATATCAGTGGTACAAGCCATTTCCTGATCTTTATTCCATGACTTTCACAATGCTGGTGAGGAATTCATTGCACTGTTTCCTTAGCAAATACCATAGAGGGAGGTCCAGAGTGGATATTTAGCAGAGCTATACAGTTAAAAGGCTGCTAGGCAATTTTGTTAAATTAGTTGTTTTCTGGTGACTTATCTGTAATACTGAGGGAACTACACAATGTTATCTATTTGTAAATAATTGGAAATCTTTCCTGAAGTTGCAAGGAACTGCTTTATGGCTAAATAGAGTTGATTCCTCTGGTAGTTTAGTTTTCTTACATAAATCTCCTTGCTGACCTCAAACCAATATCTACCTTTTCTCATCCCTTTTTCTCCCTGGAGGAGGAAAAACAAATAAGCAAAACCATACTTGTTAGAATACAATAGTTTGTTAAGAGAGAGCTAGATTAGTTGGTGATTAGTGTTGTTTTAATTAAATAGGATACAAAGATGGAGCCCTTGGGAAGTTATTTACCTTCGGAGGAAATAAATTGAAAGGGAGAGATTAGCACTGGGCTTCTACAAGAGGGGAGATCTTTGCTTTGTAGTTTGGTGGTCCCTGTTTTGCAGGATTACACTCAACCTGGAGACCAAGGACATTTAATTCCTCAGGGTCAATTAAAATAACAATACATTTGTGCTGTGCTTCACAATTTACAGAATGCCTTGAGATAGTTATGTTTTCCTTTCTTAATACCCTATCTTAAAGGCATAAAACTGGGTGGCCTTTATCCCATCAACAGCAATTACATCAAGTAATAATCCTTAGTTGAAATCTTCAAGTTCTTTTAAATGTTTCAATAGACAGTAGTAATCATGGAAAATATTTTTAATTTTTAATTAAAATGCTCTCTCTGTAAGTGTACATTTTTCACTGTGTGATTTAAAAAAATTCTGCCCCCTGAAAACTCTATCTGGCTTGGGCACAACCCAGTGGAGATAGAAAGCAAGCCAGCTTTTCCAGAAGCTCTGAGCTTCCTCATGTGACTCCAAGGAGCAGGCTGTTGGAAATCGTGAAGATACTGGTAATTTCCAATCAGGAAGAAGGGAGATGCTATAAGAACATGCACCCCATTAACCCTGAAATACTCAGCTCAGTGTTAAATAACAGCTAGAAAGAAGAGCTTCCTGTGAAGGTCCCAGACTGCAAAGGAACTGACCCAGATGTCTATGTGACACAGTTGGATTCCCCAAGGAGGGGACAGAAGATGCCAGTGTCCCTTGCTGTTGGGGAGGGAGTATAGCAGAGCAGGGACCCTCTGGTTTCTCCTGCCTTAAAGAAAGACTGGGACCCTAATCAGGAGTTTTTCTTTTTCATGAAGAATGTTTTAGAGAAAAATCAGAATTAATAAAAGGCTTTAAAATAAACATTTTAAATAAGCCAGAAGAACTAAATAAGCTAGAATTGGGGTCACAAAAAGAGAAACCAGACTTGGAAATAAGTACATTCTGCTGAAGTCACCCAGGAGGTAACGGCTTCTCCTTTAGAGAAAATTAGCTTTAAAATCACAAAGTCAAGAATTCATCAAATCCATTTCCCAGAGCCCTCCTCCCATGCTTCTCAGCCTCATTCTGGTGCCAGAGGTTGGCAGTCAACCCAAGGCCTGCAGTCATGGAGGCAGACACGTTCCAGATGGAAAGATCATTTTGCTTCTAGACAACGTAACAAAGGATTTGGCAGTTGGTGAGTAACCTTCCTGCTGAGAACAGGTGTCTTTCCTTTGACAAGATTGCATTTATACAGAAGAGCTTGAAATGGACTGTAACTTGTAGCAGGTCAAGCAAGATGGGGTTTTTGAGAAGCCTTGACTAACCAGCTTGAGGTGAGGAGCAATGGCATGGGAAATGAATTACCTGTTTACTAATGTCACAATAACTAAGCCATTTATTTTGACTGGAGCATGGTGTTAAGGCTCCCTGCTGCCAGGCACACTGAAAGGCTTAGTAGAAACTGTTGTTTGGGAGGACAGTAAAGTCAATGGTACACACACACACAAACACAAGCTAGATTTTGGGAAATACTTCCATAGAGGTGAGCTAGTAATTCTTTCAGTGCAATATATCACACTTCTAAAAGATGAGTTTATTACTTTTGAGTTAATGTTTTATGCAAGCAATTCAACATGATCAAAAATCTTAAGGATAACTACCCAAACACCTAACAGGATGTAGAATGGTTAAATGTATTGTCATATAGTTGTACCATGGATATACAATTACAAACGCATGCAACAATATGGTTTATACTCACTAGCCAAAGAGTGGGCAAAAGATGTAAGACCCTAAAAATAACAGATGGCATTATTCCATTTATAAGTACAAAACAGTACTATATGTGTAGTGTATGTGGTTAGAAGGCAGGAGAGTGGTTACTCATTATTGTACGTGTAATGTATGTGGTTACAAGGCAGGATGGGGGGTTGTTAGTGAGTGAAATGGGGTCTAAGGTCATGCTAGTAATATGCTGTTTCTTGACCCAGGTGTTGCTTACATGGATGTGTTTAGTTTGTGATGATTCATCAAACCACTTATATTTACATTCCTGTTCGTATATTTTACCCTAATTCAAAGCTAAAACATTAAATCCCCCTATTACATAAGATGTTTTGATAAATAAAATCTGATTTATACATTAAAAAAATAAGATAACAATCTACTCAACTGCTATTGAAAAATTAATTAGGCTTCAATTTTATTCTTGACCTGTGATGGCTGTGTCTACAGCTTAGAGTCCTGGATTATGAACAGACAGACCCGAGACATGAGGCATCCGAAACAAGCAATGAGTGTTTTCTAGGTAACTTCTTTTTTTTCTTTTTTTTTTAATATTATTATATTTTATTGTTAAATTTAATGGGGTGACATTGGTTGGTAACAATCAGACAGTTTCCCAATGTACAACTCCACATCACATCTCCCATGCATCGCATTATGTGCCCAGCTCCCAGAATCAGGTCCCCCTCCAACCCGATGTATCTGGTGCCCACTCCCCCCTCCCCACACAA
>PVKE010025464.1:0-23030 GCA_004027555.1 Craseonycteris thonglongyai | reverse complement strand
GGATCAAAAGGCATTAGAAAATGAAATTATAATTTTACAAACTGACTTAATCTTACAAGCCAGAAAATTTGAAGAAGATTTTTGGAAATATGTCAACCGAGAAAAATATCCCAGTATCACCAAATGTAGCGAACATATCTATTCTTGTTTCGGATCTACATACCTATGCGAATCGGCATTTTCATACTTGAAGCTAACGGAGACTAAACAACGTTCTGTCCTGACTGATCCCCATACTGAAGACTCATTATTATTATCTTTGTCAGGATATACACCTAATTATGATTCCTTGGTTAGAGACATGCAAACTCAGTCTTCCCATTAATGTTAAGGCAACAAAGTAAATTCGAAATCTGTCTTTATCTGTAGCTACTTTGAATTAATAAATATTGTTAATAATTATCCATGTTCTTTTAATTCCCCTGGACGTGAGTTTTTTGGCCCTTTAAATAATTATTGTTGTTGTTTTTTACGTAGGTAGATAAGCCGTATATCTATATTTCAGTACGAGTTGTACTCAGCAAGCTATTGATAGATTAGCAAAAAGTAAGTCTTATTATTCTTTCATGATAAATTTTCCTGGCCCAAAAAAAAAAACGCGAAAGTGAAATATTGAAATCAAATTATCAGCCATACTGTGCATTTTTATAACAACTTTTTCATATTTACCAACAAATAGTACAACTTATACATTGCAGTTGATAAAAAAATTAAATTGCATTTTAAGTTAGTAAAAATCTATCTTGAAAAAGTGTCGGAAAATCGAATGTTTTAGGTACCGCATGGACCGAATGCTGCTATCAAAAGTTGGGTCTGGAAATTTATTTTCTTCATGAGCCTATATCTCGAAAACTTAATAAGTGATTTAAAAAATAAAAAATCATTTTGAACATATATTTTACTTATCTACCCATACCTCGCTGGAATGCACCTTATACTGAAACACAGTGTATAAACATAGTATGCATTTCATACCCCTTCTTCCCCCTTAGACTATGCCTATGACAACAAGTCGATCGCGACACACTTTTAAGATAAAAAGTAGATCTTTTTCTCTCTCTTTTTTTTGTTGTTGTTGTTGTTTCTGCAATTTATTTCTTTTTTTTTTTTTATTCTTAAATTTATTGGGGTGACATTCAAAAAGTAGATCTTATATACAGAAAAGTTGGCCACCCCTGTCCTACTAGACCGGCGTAGACTCATCTAGGACACAACAGAAGCAGATCACAGAACTAGATGCTAGATGAAATCAATTTGGGAAAAGATCCAGGCAGGTGGCAGGCATAGGCGCTTGTCTAGATTAGGCTCAGTAGGGTCAAGACAGACAGCTGGCCCGAGAGGTTAGCCAAGCAGGACATAGGTTAGAGACTGCAGCTGAAGGCGGTTTTGGTGGAAGACAGGAGAGCAAGAGTCAAGGCAGGTAGAGGCGTGCAGAACATCGGTCCAGTGGGTCAGAGAATGCCTCATATGAAGAAATCCCGATCTCCAGAAAAGTTCCACAGAAGAGAAAAGCCATCTCACCCCTGACCCCTAAGAGCCTCTAGATGTCGAGGCTGACTGTGCCTAGTTAATGAAACATCTAGTTAGTATAGGGAAACACATCAAGTTGGCCCCCTTGTTCCCTAAGAATAAACCCGATCTCCCTGTACTTTAGACCCTGTGTATCGGATGAAAGAAGCGAGCCTCCCAACCAGACCTGGGGCTTCGCTGTGGTGCTCATGGCCTTGGGCATTCAACCAGATTGATCAGATACGAACTCTGGTTCTTCTCTTTCTCAAGTCACTTGTCTCCTGGAGGGCCTGCCTCTCCTGACCTAAAACCAGGCGTGGACTCAGGGCCCTGACTAAACACACTCCAAGTTGTGCGTCTTAAAACCACGAGGGCCTCGTCAAGGTCAAATCCAATGGCCTTTCTCGTTGATGTCTCAGGTCAGCGTCTCAGGCTCATTTGGTGCTCACGGTCTCCTCCTGAAATTGAGAGCTGTCACTTTAACTCTGACCTTCATCACACACTGCTTCTGTGAGTCTGCTGATGCTCTCTGAAGATGTCGCCTCCTTCCTCCTTACTTTTCCTCAGGGGCATCTTTTATCTTTGGGTTTCCTTGTGCCCTGCATTCTCATGCATGCCTACTATGTTCCGTTTACCTTAAGAAACACCGCTGAGCACTTACCATATGCCCAACAGTGTTCTAAATAAGCTAGGATCCTCGCGTGATGCGAGATATGCACTAGAGAATATATATAAAATATTTCAACCCCAAACGACGAAGTGATTTGTTCTGTCTTCAGGAGATCATGAAAGGCCCCGCAGAGGGGAAGAGTTCGATTTGTGCCTTGAAGGATGACTAGAGAGTCGTAAGGCAGACAAGCTGGAGGAGGAGCCTGGCAGCTGGAGGACTGAGGCTAGAAAAGGCTGGGAAGTTCAAGACCGGGATGGCAGGGAAGGGTCTTGCCTCCCTCGCAGGAGGCCCCCGGTTCAGTTCCCAGCCCATGCGGCCCCACATCCACCTGTGTGGAATGAAACCATGTCACCGCTAATGATGTACATTTACAACTATGGAGACTGCTCTGGGTCTTCCCCCTTCTCTCTCTCTCTCTCTCATCTTCTCTCAACAAATAAAAATTAATCTCTTAAAAAAAAGAGAGATCAGTGGGGTGTGGATGGCACTGGATGCTGTGGTGGCCAGAATCACGGCTCCCCCACATGTCCATGTCCTAAGCGTGTGACTGTGCTCCTTACATGGCAATGGGGACTGTGCAGCTTTGACTAAATCCAGGGGAGACGGAAAGCTTACAGGTTATCCAGGTGGGCTCGATGTACTCACAAGGACCTTACACGAGGGGAGGCAGAGGAGATGCGACAATGGAAGGAGAGGTGGGACTCCACCAAAGACGGGGGCAGCCCCTTGAAGTCGGAAAAGGCACAGCACAGATTCTGCCCTAGAGCCTCCAGAAGGCCTGGCGCTCTGCAAACAACTTGATTTGAGCACCATAAGATGTAAATGCCAAATTCTCCCCGAAGATGGTATTCTACATTTGTTTCATGTTGAAGCCACTAGGTTTGTGGTAACTTGTTGCGGCACCAAAAAGAAATGAAAGATGGAGTGGTCAGCAGGGTGTGGGGTGGAGAGCCTTCCAGGCAGAACGGGTGGTGTACGCCCAGGGGCTGAAACAAGCGTGGGGCAGGGGTTACAGGCAATGTAATGTTGCTGAGGTTTAAGGGTCACCAGGTAAGGAGCCAAAGAAAAGACCAGAGTGTGAGGCGAGTTCCACATAATAAAGGACAAGCTTGTTCAACCCACAGGCCGCATGCGGCCCAGGATGGCTTTGAGTGAGGCCCAACACAAATTTGTAAACTTTCTTATAACATGATGAGATTTTTTTTACGACCTTTTTTTTTTTTTTTTTTAAAGCTCATCAGCTGTCGTTAGTGTTAGTGTATTTGCTGTGTAGCCCTGGACAATTCTTCTTCCGATGTGTCCCAGGGAAGCCAAAAGGTTGGACATGTGTGACCTACAGGGCCTTGGGAAGGGGTTGTGCTTAGGTATTGCTTAAACTTAGGAGGTAAATTGGGAGGCAATTAATGGTTTTGAAACAACGAAGTAAAAATGTCAGACTTTCACTTTTGAAAGGAAGGTTGCTGGGGCAAAACCTGGGACCGAGGGTCTGTGTAGAAAGCTGTTTTAAAAGTCCTGAGCAGAAGTCTGAACTAAAGCAATATGAGCAGCAAAAAGAGAAAGATACTTAGGATTCAGAATGACAGAATCCTGGCGACAAAGACATAGAGAAGCGTCAAAGATGAGCCCAGATTTCTGACCTGAACCTTAATACACAGCCAAGCTACCTACTCAGATACAGAAAATTGGAGCTATCTCTCAATATTTCTTAGCTCTATATTGTTGTTATTTTAGTGTCCACTAGGTGATTAGTCCCATCAACCTATATTTAGGCTGTCTTTAAATTCTCCCAGCTGCTTTTTCTGATGGTAGCCTTCCCCCTGCTCAATCTATTCTCTATGCTGTAATTAGAACAATTAATTCTACATTCAACAGAAACGTCCTGGGTGTCTACCATGTGCCAGGTATCGTTACAGAGCCAGGGGGATATTGTAATGAACAAAACCATTTACAAAATACACGAGCCTACACGTAATCCCCAAGGCCTTTTCAGAAGATAACTTTGTACAGTTCCATCACCAGTTCACATCTTCTCCAATGACTTCCAATTTCCTCTCACTTGATGTCTAAACTTTTGGGTGTGTGCGCAAGCTCTCTGTGAACTATACCTTGTCCCACACCAACGAGGCCTTTTCACTTACAAATGGGTTGTGACCCAAACCAATGCTTCTCAAACTATCTATGGGCTTGTTGTTGTTGTTTTATGATTTATTTTATTGTTTTTGACAGAGACAAAGAGAGACAGAGACAGAGAGAAGAGGGAGGGCCCAGAGCAGTCTCCATGGTTGCATGTCATCAGTTCTCCACATGGTTTTGTTCCACACAGGTGGGCGCGGGCCGCACAGGTCAGAAACTGGGTTAGGGGCCTTCCACAAGGGAAGCACACCCCCTCGAGCCAGGGGCCGAACAAGGGGGCGAGAACCGAACTGGGGGCCTCCCGCATGGGAAACACACCCCAGTTCAGCATGTGGGTCCGCCTTCCACATGGGAGGCACACCCCAGTTCAGCATATGGGGTTGCCCCAGCCAGGGCCAGGATTTGATCCTCAGGCCCCAGGGCTACAAAGCAAATGCTTAACCCACTGAGCTACCCTGACTTCCTTGTTTTTGTTTTGTTTTGTTTTTAATCTCCAAACGGTTGTGGTTTGATACATGGTCTTCTTGCTCATCTCCCAGGTGACTCACTGCGAATTTCACAATGCCCCACTCGTCCATACTCTCCTCAACGAGTTCAACGAATCCCCCGCTGACACGCTCGGATGTCACAGCATTCTGCGCTTGCTCTGACAATTTTTAAGTGCTTCCTCTTAATCTCAACACTGTCCACGACCACATATTGAATCCTCACACCTACTAAGTTCCTTAGTGTAGACATTTTTTGGAGACATCTGGAACAAATGAACAGTGATTCCTTTTTTTTTTTTTTTTTTTTTTGCTAGCCCACTGATGACTGTGTGGAAACAAAGTGCTCTAGTTTTTAAAGAGCAAATGCGCCTTATTTTCCCTTCACTTTCATGTTTCTTTTCACTCCTCTAGTCAGTTGCCTCCTTAACTCACACCAATCCCAACTCACACCAATGAAGAAGAAAATTCATGTGGCAACCCCTGAATTCTTTATCAAGTTCTTGCAGAACTAGTCCAGCCACTGCCGTCTCACTGGCCCTAACTAGATGAAGCCATTTAGCATAAACCCCCATGAAATTCCACCTCAGGCTCATGAACTGGATGGCACTAGGAGCCAGAAGCAGCCTTTTGTCTGCGTCACTGCTCAGCGCCGGGCTGGCTTGTGCTGCACTTGGCCCAGCCCCCGGGGACCATGTTGGCAGCCTTCTAGGATAGCGCTCGGGACTGTTTTCAGTCCTCACCATCCTTAATCTTTCTTTGATTTTTCACACCATTCACTCTTTCTTCCCTGGGAACAGACTCCCTTTTTCTGTGGCTGCCATCAGTCCTAGTCGGACCTGTCCCTACGTCTTTGTCTACTCCCATTTAGTATCTGTTGTCTCCTTCTCTCTCACCTCCTTTCCCCGGGGCCTCGCGCTAGACCTTCTTTCATTCCCACATGATCTCCCACTGTGCTCCCCGTCTGCTGCGAACGCCATTGTCACCTAGATATGTTCATTATCCATGCTCTTTACGGGGCAGGAGACACAGAATTCCAACTGCTTTCTCAATGCCTTCCTGGCGATATTACACAAGTGTCACCAATTAAACTTTGTTTTTTCAAAAGCTTCTTCTTCCTGCATTCCGTCCCAGAACACAGCCATCCGTCTCAATGGGCAGGATACGCAAATGCTTCCGATCATTCTTCCCTCCTCTCTTCCCCCATGTTCCACCTACAGCCAGTCACCACTCCTCGTTCCACCACTGCTGTGTCTCTCCGATCATTCTTTCCTCCATCCCCACTGCCTTGCTTCAGGCTCCTAGCACTCCTCACCAGGACCCTTCTCAGGTCTCTGAACCCTGCGGCCAGCAATGTGACACTCAGGCTCTCAGCTGCCAGCCCCAACCCTGTCTAGAGTGGCTGCCACTCAGTGGCTACATGTCCTTTCTCTCAACAGGCACATCCAATCACTCATATTCTCTCTCTCTCTTTTTAAGATGTATTTTTGTCAGAGAAAGAGACAGACAGAGAGAAGGGGGAGGGCCCAGAGCAGTCCCCATAGTTGTACGTCATCAGTTTTCAACATGGCTTCATTCCACACAGGTGTGCAGGGGCCGCTCTGGGTGGGAACCGGGCCGGGGGCCTCCCCCATGGGAGACACGACCCCGTGAGCTGGGGGCCAAACCAGAGGCCTCCCACATGGAAAGCTCGCCCCAGCAAGAACTGAACTGGGGGCTTCCCACATGGGAAGCACACCCCCGTTCAGCATATGGGTCTGCACCAGCTGGGGCCGGAATTCGATCCTCAGACCCCAGGGCTGCAAAGCGAGCACTTAACGCACTGAGCTATACCGGCTTTTCCACTCATACTCTTGAATGCTGACTTTCACACCTCTTTGTCTAGCTCCTTGTAATACAATCAAAACTCCTTTCTTAGCATGGATTACCAAGACTTCCACACACAGGCCTTGATTGGCCTTGGTAGACTCTTTTAGTTTAACAATAAAATCACCATATCCCAGTTCTCAAACATGCCTCTATTGCCACCATTTCTCGTGCATTCTCTTCTTGTTACAAGATCCGAACCAGCCCCGCCCTCTGCTTTGATGGGCCGCATAAGACTTGGTCACATACTTTATCTTCAGGGGCAGCTCCCGAAGGTCACTGCTCTTTCTGTTGCATCGCCGCAACACTGCGTCGGGGCCTCCATAGGCACGTCATCCGATGGAGTTTTCATGAGCCAGGTGCTGAGTTGTGTTCTAGGATACAAAGCAGGTGGGTCAAGGTGCCCACCTTCAATTATAGACAGACGTAAGTGTAAGTCACAAAGGTATTTATTTGCTTTTTAAAAACCAATGTTGGGAAAGCTGGGATGGCTCAGTGGGTTAAGCGCTCGCTTTGAAGCCCCGGGGACCGAGGATCGAATCCTGGCCCCGGCCCATGCGGACCCACATGCTGAACTGGGGTGTGCCCCCAGTTCAGTTCTTACAGGGACCTATGTGGGAGGCTCCCGGCCCAGTTCCTGCCCTGCACAGCCCCGCGCCCACCTGTGGAGTGAAACTATATGGAAAAACTAATGTCAACTGTGGAGACTGCTCTGGGCCCTCCCCCTTCTCTCTGTCTCTCTTTGTCTCTGTTTCTCTCTGTCAAAAATCAATAAAAATAAATCTTTAAAAACCAATGTTACAAAGCCTCAGATACACTAGAGAAGATGTATGGGCAGAACACAAAGGACAATGAACAACAGAGGGAGTGGTTAATTCTACTGGTGAGATTGGAGGAGAGAAACCTACGGGAATGTGTAACGAAGGAGATAACCCTTCTAGAGAGAGGAGGAGTGGGGGGGCCTTCCAGGCAGCAGAGTGAAGCTCTGGCAGAATGGAACAGCCTGTCACATTTAAGGAACAGCAATTGGTTTACGGCTGGTCTTGGGCATTAACCTAGATGAGTTAGATCAGAGGTCAGAGAATAAGAAGGAGGATTTACCTGACAGGCAATGAAGAGCCCCTGCAGGATTTTAAGTACAGACAGACAAAATGTTCAAATTTTTATTTATTCTACCAACAGAGTACAGTGCGATGCTTTTTACTGGGGGGCGGGATAGTCTATATCTTTATTTTCTCTCTTAGAGTTTGAGCTCCTTGATGCCAAATATAATGTCCCTTTCATTTTTTTTACCTTCTCAGGACCTAACACACTCACTCACCAAGCAATGAGACAGAGGCTACGCTTGAGCTGGGATCTGAGAGTTGGGGAAGCTGGGCTTTAGGCCAGCCTGCTGAGACTTCCAGTCCCTCTGTGCTTCAGCTTCTTCATCTATAAAATGCTGGCTTATTCAAGATCACCTTTCAGTTCTCTTTTGCTCTGACATTCTGTAATCCCATAAGGGAGGTTCCTTTTTTTTTTTTTTTTTAATTTTCTGAAAGTCTGCAGTCAATATACGGTAAGACAAGTAACAAATGTGTCTCCGGTTTATGGAGGTGAGTGTCAAGAGCTTAGTGACCATGAAGCGCAAGTTGACCCAAAGGTTATATAAACCATTCTCAGAATAGTGAGCACCGATTCTGGTTAAATTATTCACACGGTCAAAGGACAGGTTCTTCCTGCGGGAGGGGTACAGAATTGTCTCCTCAAATGTTTATCCCGTTTGTGAGGGAACTAAACAGAACTTAGATTCTTGTTACTGTAAGCCTGTAAGTGATTGGACAAATACAGTTTTGAAACCCTTAGAAGCTGGAGAGAAACCTGAGTTGTATCCACCTTCAATCAGTCAGTTCTCTGTTTATTAGCTCAGCAGAAACACATAGAACTCTATCAGGTTCTCATGTCTTTTTCATAATTTCTGTATACTTTGACTGAGTAGAATATGCTCTCACATTTCTACTTCATCAGTGTAATACTGGCCTGATGACCAAATTTAAAATTCAAGATCTCTAGGAAGAGAACGAATTTCTACTAACAACAACAACAACAAAGCAAAGGCTTCTCTTAGCCTTCATCATACTGTTTGATCTTTATCTTGCTGAGACTAGTCTTCAACTAACTCTCTTATAAAACATCTATTTTTGCTAATGATGTGATTTTACTATCTTTTAGCAGAAGCCTTTCTTTTCTGAAGTTCAATTTTAATTAGAATAACTCATAAAGATGGTTTTATAAATCTAATAGTAATTCCCACTCTTCCTAAGTTAGATTCTAATTATTGAGTCAACATTCAGAGTGTAGATTATTACAACTAAGCAAATTTTTTGGCTGAGCTTAATAGAAGAGCATGGTTATGTTCTCTTTCTTATTCAAGTTTTAAAAATATTCCTGGAGTTATTAAGAGGCTTTTTAATATTTTTAAAATTTGTATAATCACTAATTCTAAATATATCAATAGTTCTATAATTTACCTGTCAATTCTATTTGTCTCACAATTAAGTACATTAGTTTCTTTTTCTTTTTCTTTTTTATCAAGAAGGTCTTCTCCTAGGAGACTTCTCCTCTCATATTCCAATGGATTGGCTGCTTTGTAGGTCTCCTCCTTTTCTTAATTAAAAAGCATTAAGTTAAACTAAATTTAAAACATTACATTTCCTCAATGTGCTTCTTCTCTACCATCATCTTTCTCCACTGATACTGGAATGTAACTTTCATTTTAATTCATTAAGGACTTCGTTTTTAAACTGTAAAGCTTAAGACCACATTAGCCTTGTCCTAAGAAATAACACTTACTTGTATTGTGCTCAAATATATCCATGATCTAATTTCTTAGGAGACTACCCATAAAACAAAACAAAAAATTCTCACTTTGACCATATTCCCATACTAAACAATGTTCCTGGGTTCCTTTGTACTGTAAAACGTAGCTGATTTTGTGCCAGGACATAACTTCACAGAGTGGCTTGTCGCCAGCCACGCTAATCTGGAGGCCATGCAACCCAGTTGCACCTTTTTTAAAGATTTATGTTTATTGCTTTTGACAGAGAGATACAGAGAAGGGGGAGGGCCCAGAACAGTCTCCATAGTTGTACATCATTGGTTTTTCCACATAGTTTCATTCCACAGGTGGGCGGGGCTGCACAGGGCAGGCACTGGGCCGGGGTCTCACCCCGGCGAGAACCGAACTGGGGGCACATCCCAGCTCAGCACATGGGCCCACACGGGCCAGGGCTGGGATTCAATCCTCAGTCCCCG
The DNA here is from genome assembly GCA_004027555.1 of Craseonycteris thonglongyai. Taxonomy (NCBI): domain Eukaryota; kingdom Metazoa; phylum Chordata; class Mammalia; order Chiroptera; family Craseonycteridae; genus Craseonycteris; species Craseonycteris thonglongyai. Next base: position 13,073 of record PVKE010025464.1, on the reverse strand, counting down.
GGGCTGCAAAGTCAGCACCTAACCCACTAAGCCATCCCGGCTTCCCCTGCACCTCTTTTAAAATAAGACTTTAGAAGAATAAGAGGCCTGGTTAGTACATCTGGTAAACAAAGAGAGAGAAAGACACTGGATACCACTCTTCCCTATTCTCTCTCTCGCTCTCTCTCTCTCTCTCACTCTCTCTCTCTCTCTCTCTCTCTCACACACACACACACACACAAACACACGCTCATGCTCCAGGTGGGTGGGTGATACGTGTGATACTAGTAATCCCTTGGACTTTGACTTAGCTGAGTGAAAACTCTGTTTCCAGTTGCTTGGCCTGTTCTTAGAGAATGAGCTAACAGGGTAGATTTGGGTCCCCAAATGTCACCTAAGCAAATATAATGTGTAGTGTAGCAGTTTTGCCTCCAGAGGAGGGAGTCATGGCCTTCTTACAAGGCTCCCATCTCCCCCACAGCCTCGTTATACTGGAGAACAGATAGGACTGTCCCTGACTGGTTCCTCTCCCTGAGGCTGTTACTCTTTTATTTCTTTTTAAACTTTTTATTGAAATATAACATGATGTAGAAAACATTTAAATTTTTAAGTACAACTTATAAGCAAATTGCTCAATCGTATCGTATAAACTGCACACACCCTCAAACCCAACATCTAGAAGGACAAAATGTTCCAACGTTCCAGAGAAGAGAAGACATGTGGTGAAAAGACAGGAACATTTTCAAGAAACCTAGATGTACTCATGAAAACGGGGTGAGAGAGGCAATCACTTTCCCGTGCACTTGCATATTCCCACTCTGTCACATACCATTGCTAGCAATGGCTTCATGGAAGACTTACTAAGAAGTACTTGTGTTGATGGGACAAAGCTTTTGTAGTAATAATTCAGGGACATACTGAATTCAGGCTAGTCAAACAGGTTTATCATTCAAGGAGATTTTTACAAATTGAGACTCCAGAACCTAAGAAAGGAATAAAGAAACCATAGCCTGCCCATTCTAGACATATTTTTTAAAATGGTAAGTTTCCCCCAAAAGCCCACAGAGAGTATCTCATTTTTCATTTATTGAACTACATCTGAAATCTGTTGAGGGTATAAAACTAATAATTCTGAAGAATCCAAAAAGTCCGGCCAGGTCACTTTGACATAATAGGAAGTTCTAAAACTCACGGCAAATTCTGAACCAAAATGCATTATCTGAAACTTAAGGATATAATTATAGCTACTGTTTTATCTCATGAAGGAAGTCAAAATAGCATTCTCTAGAAAAATTCCCAAGAAAAAGGCTGTACTTCCTGTTCCTTTATCTTCAAAGTGAGATGATTACAAAAATTTTTTTTAAATATTCTATGCAAGAAATAGTAATGAAAAGGAGAAATGTTGTCACCCTAATGAGTATTTTCCCCCCATCCCAGACCTAGCAGAACCCGGAGAAAATAACATGCAAAGAGTCATTAAAATAATAAAATAGGGGAAGCCGGGATGGCTCAGTGGGTTAAGCGCTCACTTTGCAGCCCCGGGGACTGGGGATCGAATCCCGGCCCCGGCCCGTGCGGAACCATGTGCTGAACTGGGAGCTCCCCCAGTTCAGTTCTCTCTCTGTCTCTGTCTCTGTATCTATCTCTCTCTCTGTCAACAATAAAAATAAAATAAATAAAAATATAGAAAAATAGTAAAATATTACAAATTAATCCATAATAAGTCTGAATGCTTTTCTGTCCACTTCTATTTCCTGCCCCACCCCCACCCCTCCAGATATCAAATGTGAAAAAGCTAGCTTTATATCAAACCTGGGAGAAGGAGAGGGAATTGTATACTAATTTCAGAAAAATGGCAGATAAGAAAAATGAAACATACCTATTGTGAGGTAGGAAGCTTTTAATGCATATAAATCAACAAATTTTATGAGATTATTAAGTATTAACTTCATTGGTATGTAGCTTGCCTTCACATACTGGCTACTGATACCTGTTAAAAACAGGTTCTGGAATGCTGGTCCAGCTTACGTAAGAATGGCCTTATACCATTTGTCCTCACAAAAGTAACCCTATACTCATTATGTTCCTTAAAATGTTACTATCTGAACAACTACCTCTTGTGAAAAAGAGAGCAGCCAAAGGGGATTGTAAAAACTGCACTTAATAAATGTTAAGATTGAGTTACACTGATTGATTCTGCTTTAAAATTGTTTGTAGCAAGGAATGGCCGGCATTTTTCATGGGGTATAGGACTGAGGCTGAAATTAGAGGGCCCACAGATCTAGAAACTTTTAAAAGTGGCTCTTAAAATCTTCTGTCTCCTAGAACCCTTGTTTACATTAAAGCAGAGCTTGAAATCCTTTTAGCTAGAACCTAGACCTGTGATTGTAGAGCCAAAATTCAATGTCTTTTAAAAAGTGAGCTTTTATTCTGGACTCTCCTTTTGTTCATTCTCCTATTCTTTCCCTTTTTCTACTGATGTGACATTTTTTTCAATTATTATAATTTGAGTAGTCATGAGCTAGATGCTTTATAGGCATCAACTATATTTTATACATATTTTTTTAATTTCAGAGTTAAATTGATTACTATAGAAATTTTACAATCATGTACAATATTGTGACTCGGGAAAAAACATTTCACAATGGCAAATAATTGAGGATTAATTTCCTTTCTCTTTAATAAGTCAAGGGCCTAGGGTTATTGATTACGCCACCTCTGTTTCTTTTATTGCCTTTGAGTAATTAAGACAAATACTCTTGCCTGGGAGAACAGGGGTGATCTTGTAGGCCAACTTGCAGGCTGAGTGAAGTAGGGCACAAGCCCCAACTTGGGAAGTTCATTGCCAGGTTGCCCTATGAATTAAGTGGTTACTAAATGTTGTGTCTTAAAGGGGTACAGATTGGATCGTCTCTCCAGGTGATCTGTTCACTGACCTCTCTTGCAATGATTTAAAGTCCTTAGACCTTACTGGGGCTTCTCCGGTGTGAATCATGGTTTGGCCATGTAACAAAGGGGTGATGGGTCATGCCCTCTTCCCTATTTGCTGCTGCTTCTACTGAGTGATTTCAAATACTACAGTTGCTTAGATGATTGTCAAGGCAAGCCAATTAGGCACACTGTTAAGACAGCCTCTTTCCCCCAATTATCATGAATACCTAAAAACTCCTTATAAGAAAACAGTCACTAACTTGCTTATCAAATATTTTAAAAAACAAAAACAAAACAAAACAAAATACAATACCAAGTTGAGCATAGAAAATAAACACAAATTCTAGGGACACTATAAGTATTGTATTCGCCAGGCATGATGTCCCCAAGCTGACCCCTCCTCCCTCTTACAGACACAGCCCTGCGCAATCCTGGTGCCAAAGAGAGCCAGATGTCATTCCGGTTCTTTCTCCAGAGGCAAGGGGGAAAATCAGAAAATAGTTTATACATAGCTTGATTCCCAGCACCTCTTAGCCCAATGCCTGGCACAGTGCCTGGCAAAGAAAGAACACTCAATCAATATTGATTAGTTGAACAAATGGGCTGCCCACCCCCATAGCCAGGATCTGGTGTGACTGGGGATGGATTTCGTCTCCCGAGTCCTTTTGCATTCATGAAACTTCAGTTTCCCTATCTGCCTCTCACCATGTGTGGCTGACCATCCCAGCTGGCCCTTCTAATTCAGTCATCTGGCCCTGCTGTTCTTTCCAAAACCCATGGGAGGGTCACAGCATGGTCTGCAACACCAGCTGATGATCCTGGGTTGAGGCAGAAAGTAAAGGGGACCAGACCTTCTTCCTTGAGTCTAACAGTTCCTTTTCCCTAAGCCAAGGCCTGTTTCCAGGGTCTCTTAAATTGCCCAGGAAACTCATGCATAACCACCCCGAGTCCTCATGTGGAGACTCACCTCTCTCCAAAGCTTTGCACTGCCTCCTGACTCATTCCTTGGACACTACTGTCAGAATCTTCTCCATGTGATGATTCAATGTTGACTCTTTTGGGCCATAAGATATTTTACTCTCATCTGTTTTGCTGTTTTAAAAAAAATCCAAGTATGAAATCCACACTAGTGTCTTTTACCATAGATTTGCTCAAAGCTACAAAGACTTGAGTTGACTTGGTGTGTTTGTTTCTTTCTTGGTTTTCAATGAGATGATCTTCTCTTTCCGAAAGAAATTGAAGTTACCTCTCTCTTAGAAGAAATGCTTCTTCCCTTATTTGATTTTTATGGGTTTACTGCTAATAGTTTGTTGAATCCTGTCTCCCATATTTTCAAATCAATCTTCACAATTCCTTTCCTTTTCATTTATTTATTTATTTATTTTTTTCTGTTTCCATTTCTACCACATCAGTTAAGGTTTTTGTTAGCTCTTGCCTCAGCTGTAGCAATACCTCCTACCTGGTCTTCTTACCTATTATACCAGTTTATGCTGGCCCTGGCCCTTACTATCCATGGGGCCTGAGGCAAGTGGCTTTCGCTCTAATTCCCCATTTCCTCATCCATCTAATAGGCATATTATGGTACATGCCTTATAGGGTATTACAAATGTCAGCCCATGTCCTAGGTTCCCCCAGGCTATCAATCCAGATGCTAATTAAAAATCTTAAAATAATAGTTCTCATCCTTTCCCCAAAATGAATGAACTCAATGACGATTGAATCGGCCAGTCACTGATCAAGGTTCTGGGGCACAGCAATGAACACATACACCTGGACACTGCTTTTGGGGAGTTTACCTTCTAGAGAAGAAAAAGACACAATTGAAGAGGAGGAGGAGGAAGAGGAGGAGAAAAAAGAAAAATTACAGGACATAAAATGGTGATATGTACTATGGAGAAAGTTGGGGTGGGTGGTACTAGGGGGTGGGACATGGGGGGGTGTTCAGTTTTATACAGGGTGGTCTCATTGAGAAGCTGTCGTTTGTACAAAGACATCGAGTGAGTTATGAGTGGGCACATCTCACCTGTGTCTTTCAGTCAGCAGTGCCACCGTTATTCCTGCAATGAGCTTCTCTGGACACCGTGAGGCTGGCTCTGACAGCGCCCCGGTGAGCTAGACGTGCACGCCAGGGCCCCATTCATAGCCCTGCGTGGCTCCCCTCGTCAACAGTGCATGTGAAAAACAGGAAGTGAGAGAGTCCATTTTTTCAGCACCAATGAGCTAACCGAAGCCAGCTACCATTACCTCGTTGCAAGTTAGAGGAAAACTTTTGCTGCCACCACCACTCACCCTGTGGTGCTAGTTCTGTGGGAGATTTAGGGCTGAAGAGCCCTTGTGGTGCCCGTCAGCATCCTCTATCAGTGTGTGAAAGGAAAAGCTCTCTTCCTGGGTGCTACACTCAGTTACCCCCTGGGCGAGAGCTGGGCCCTCGGGCATGACAGTTTCATAAAATGGTTCTTTCTATCACACAGAGGCCCTTCTTTGTTTGCTTCTGGGAAGACACATCGGGGGAAGCTGAGGTAGGCTTTGCCCTGTGACAGCCAGACTGGCCTGGCCTTCCAGGACTAAAGCCCAGTCTGACCCTTGTAGCCTCCTTCTCCAATAAGCTGTGCTCTCCCTGGGGGTCCCCTATACCTGCCAGCAGACTGTCTACCTGTGGAACTCCTCCCAGACACACCTATGCATGACTAAAACCCTCCTGATGCCAGGATTTGAGGTTTCCCCAGCAAACTTCTCAGCCGCCTTGTAAATCAATGGATGCTCATCACTGTTTGAGAGAAAGGGATATTATCTTGTTCTGCATCAAAGACACATCAGCCTTCATTCTGGCTCAGTGGGGGCTTTGGATTACACAGTAACTAGAAACACTATTGAGAGAGTGACTGGCATCAACCCTCTATCGACCAGATGCTCCAAAATTAGTAACTATCATAATAATATAGGTAGTAAAATTAGAAAGAAGTATAAATCTGTTCTATATAAATTTTACTTTTCAAAATGATTTATAAATTATGTATCATATAATCAGTAGCAAAATCTTAAAAAGAGCAACTCTTCACACGTAGCTGTTTTCTTTCCCTCTTCTTCACCTAAACTTCTTAGAAGAGGAGTCTTATACTCACTCTTTCCACTTCCTCTGTCTGGTTTCTGCCCCAACCATCCCTCCCAGATTGCTCTCACTGAAGCCACCAACAATTTCTTAATGTCATTCCCTCAGGAATGTGTAAGTGGGCTGGGAAGGGAAGGCACCCTCAGGTAAATGATAACTTGGAGCAGAGGGAATTTGAGTAGAAGAAAGGGGCAAGGAAGCAAGAAGTGAGGCCATTTTATCCAAGCTACACACATGATCCAAGACCAAAGCTGAATCTCAACACTCACCTTATCCAAGAGCCAAGTAGTCTAGTTGAAGACAACTCACCCAAGTATCAGAGGGAGTCCAGAAACAAGCCAACTTCAAACAGGTAATGAGCTGACAGACCAAGGCAGTCCCAGAGGAAGAGTACAAGGAGATGGCAGGCCAGGAGGAATCCCACACTTAGCAAGTTACCAGCTGTACTTGGCTGGGCTTTCCTGGGAATGAATGCCTGATGAAAAGTCTTAACCTACAAAGTCACTTTTTAGAGATGAGAGATGGGCTCCCAGGAGCACTCCTATACTGGATATGTCAACAAAGTGCCCGCCACACCCAACTTCCTCTTCAAGATGAAACTGCCCCACCCACAGCCCCCTGCTCTGAAAAACAGAGCTAGGTTGTTCTTTACCTAGGGATGGCTCCTGATTGGACCAAGGATTAGACCTTATTATGAGGGCTGCCCCTCCAAAAACCAGGGCTTCAATGGAAAAGATGAATTTGATCAACCAGATTCTCTCCTTCTGGGATATGAATTGGGAAACATGGAGATAATGAGGTAGTTAGCCATGCATGGAAACTGAAGTTGAAAGAATGCCATGCAATGGAGTAGGGGCCATGGAGAGAGATGGTTATATAAACCAAAACCATGAGGAAGCAGAACAGAATGAGAAGAAAGTAGTCTATGAACAAACAGCAATTATGCAGAAGAGAAAACACATGAAGTGTAAACAGACTTTGTTAGTTGGAACAAGATAGGAACAAGGTAAACCTACAAAGAGTAGCTGAGAAATGATGCATCACTGTTATGGCAATTCTGTCATCTGGCTCTAATAAAAGCCACGTTCCCACCATCTAGATTCACTAAGGCTTCCATGTCTTCATTAGATCACTCCCAATTTCCTGGGCTCTATTGCTAATGTTTTTTGGGTACCTACAATGAGCTAGGCACGATTGAAGGTGTTTGGGATCCATCACTGAACAAAACAGGAAAGTAGTTACAACAAACCCCTCATTACTTCAGGTAGGGTCTCTGTTTCAAAGGGCCAAATTAAAACACCCCCTTATGTTTCCATCACGCTTTCCCATGGTCCCATTGGTGAGGTCACCCATGGTGTCATAATGATTCTGTTCCCTCTTGGGAACACGATTCATGTTTATCCCTCTCATCATTGGAGTGGTGGCTGGAGAATTAGGAGAAGGGGAAAGAATAGAAGTTGGGAGATTGGACATGGAGGAAGTCAGCTGATGTATGACAATGGCAGCAGAGTGACAATGTCCAGGGTTTCATTAACTGGGGTTCAAAATTTGGCTCTATCACTTATTCTTTATTGCTCTTTGGCGAGTCAGCTTTCTCATCTATAAATTAAAGGTAAAACAGTATCCTCTTCATTGCATTGTTATGAGGATTAAGTGAGAATATATATGCAAAGTGTGTAGCACAGTTCTTGGCCCAGAGTAAGTGCTCAATAAATGACCACTGTTGTTGCTGATGGTATTATTATCAACAATCCTCTAGCCTGCACATCTGAATGTGCTAGGGGGAGAATTAGATGCCATCTTATACTCATAGTAGCTCTACCTAATACATAGAAACAAACACAAGGAGGCAGCCAAAATGGGGAAACAAAGAAACATTTTCCAAATGAAAGAACAGAACAAAGCTTTAGAAAAAGCACTAAACAAAATGGAGATAAGCAATCTACCAGATAGAGTTCCAAACACTGGTTATAAGAATACTCAATCATCTCAGCAAGAACTTCAACAAACAAATGGAAAACATAAAAATGGAGAAAGAAAATATAAAAAACAACCAGTCATAAATAAAGAATACAACTGAAATAAAGAAAATCAACCATAGATTAGAAAAAAACAACAGAGGATTGAATCAGCAATCTAGACGACGAGTAGCAGAAAATACCCAATCAGAATAGCAAAAAAGAAAAAAGAATCCCCAAAACATGAAGATAGTTTAAGGGGCCTCTGGGACAACATCAAACATACCAACATTCTCATCATAGGGGTACCAGAAGAAGGAGAGAGAGAGAGAGAGAGAGAGAGAGAGAGAGAGAGAAATTGAAAACCTATTTGAATAAATAATGATGGAAAACATCCCTAACCTGGTGATAGATATAGATATACAAGTCCAGAAACATAGAGTCCCAAAAAAGATGAACTCAAAGAAGCTCACACCAAGATATATTATAATTAAAATGCCAAAGTTTAAAAACAAAGAGAGAATCTTAAAATTAGCAAGAGAAAAGCAGTTAGTTACAAGGGAGCTCCATAACACTGTCAGCTGATTTCTCAACAGAAACTTTGCAGGTCAGAAGCTATGGAAGTGAAATATTCAAAGTCATAAAACAAGGACCTACAATCAAGACTATCCCAGCAAGACTATCATTTAGAATCGAAAGATAAAGAGCTTCCCAGACAAAAAAAAAACAACAACTGAAGGAGTTCATCACCACCAAAACACTATTATAAAAAATGTTAAAGGGACTTCTTGAAAAAGGAGGAGGAGAAGAAAAAAAAGATTTTTTTAAATTAATAATAAAATGGCAATAACTATATATCTATTAACAATTACTTTCGCTGTAAATGGATTAAATGCTCCAATCAAAAGGTATAAGGTGGCTAAATTGATAAGAAAACAAGACCCTTACATATGATGATGCCTACAAAAGACACACACAGACTGAAAGTAAGTGGATGGGGTAGCAACACTTATACCAGACAAAATAGACCTTAAAAGAAAGGCTATCAGAAGAGACAAAGGACCCAGTAATCCCACTTCTGGGTATTTATCTAAAGAAACCCAAAATATTACTTTGAAGGACATGTGCATTCATATATTCATTGCAGCATTATTTAAAACAGCCAACATGTGGAGGCAACCTAAGTATACATCAACGGATCAATGGATAAAGGTGTGATACACATACCGGTGGAGTTTTACTCAGCCATAAAAAAGAATGAAGTCTCACCATTTGTGACAACATTGAAAAACCTACAGGGTATTGTGCTGAGTGAATTAAATAAAACAAAAAGACAAATGCCATATGATTTCATCTATATGTAAAATGTAAAGAACAAAATAAATGAACAAACAAAACAAACAAACTCATAGATACAGAGAACATTTTGATGGTTGCCAGATGGGAGAAAGGGTGGGGGCTGGGTGAAAACAGGGAAAGAGATTAAGAAATACAAATTGGTAGTTACAAAATAGTCACGAGGATGTAAAGTGCAGCATAAGGAATATAGTCCGTAATATTGTAATAACTATGTATGGTGACAATGAGTACTAGATTTATCAGGGTGATCACTTAGTAAGTTATATAAATGTCTAATCACTATGTTGTATACTTGAAATTCATATAATACTGTATGCCAATTGCAATTGAAAAGTAAAATTATTTTTTAAAAAATATGTAAAAAGTAAATGCAAAAAAAGTATTAAAAACAAAAATGCATTTTAAGTAAATTTAAAAAAAAGAAGACAGCCTGGCACGCAGTAACTTCCTGCTAGTGCTATAATGGAGCCGAGATGAAGGGCGTGTTAAGTTGCCTGAAAAATAGTGTCAACCTCAGCACATCAAGCCAACTTCCTTCTCTTTTTCAGGAGGTCATTACTAGGTCAGGGGCACAGAAAATAACAAAATGCTGTCAAGCACATCCTAGAATATCTAGGTGTTCTCAAGTGACGAGGGGGTCTCTCACTACAGAATCATAGATGCCGATGACAATGATCTCGGTCTAGAAATGCCACCCATTTCTGGAGGCTGCGTGGGAGATGCTAATGCTCCAGCTAACCTAGGACTGCATTACATGAGGCATAGCTGGGCAGGGTCTGTGTGGAGGTAGAAGGGTATATTAGGACATGGTCCGAGAAGCGCAAAAGCCATCCCCTAGGAAGTCCTGCACAATACTGATCACTGGTGCTGCCACAGGCCAGTGGGCATCATGGTCTCTACAAACTGTCTAGACACTTCTAGAAAGTGATCTTTCACTCTTTGTCTTCAAAGTGCTGTGAATGGAAGGCAAAGTCATGGGAACTGAGCAAGTCCAATTTCACGGGTCCCCAGAACTGGCCCACGAAGAGCATCAGGGGACCAGAGAGGACCAGGACCCCAGCAGTCCTAGTAGAAGCCCAGTTCCCTGGTTTTCTTCGTCAGAATGTACTCCAGGGTCTTCTTGGGAGAAGTGTGGTCCTAGTGGAGGCTTAGGCTTGTGAATTCCTATTGAGCCTCAAATTATGGGGTTTGCCAGATATAATGTAGGCTACCTAGTTGAATTTGAATTCCTGATAATAGGCTGACCAAATGTACCATTATAAATGGGACAGAAGACAACGGTACTGTCCCATGTCAAACAGTACACATGGTCAGCCTACTGACACCTTAAATTTAGCCCAGTGAGACTCAGCTGACTGTACACACCATTTAAAACAAAACAGTACCATTGTTTTCTGTCCCGTTTAAAATAGGACATCTGGTCAGCCTAGAAACCGTAAATAATTTTTTAGTATAAGCCTATCCCAAATGTTGGGTGGCACATACTTATACTAAAAAAGTATTTGTTGTTTGTCTGCAATTCAAATTTAACTGGGCTTCCTGCATTTTTATTGAATACATCCAGTAACTCTCGCTGGGGAGTGTGGTCAAGGAAGGGTGATGGATTATCATCGCCTCCAGCTGAAAGCAAAGAGCAGAGATGCTAGAAGATTCAAGTGCCCTCAATTCAGAGGGACCCCATCATCCTGACTCATTCAGCTTAAGTCACTGAGAGTGAGGCCGGTCTAGACACTCCATGAACATCAGCGGCTCTCACCAGTCCCAGGGGAGGCCTCCGCGTGGCCTTCCAGGCTATAGCTGGACAGTGGTACAGCCCCCTGCTTTGCCAGGATGACATCCCTCTTACGGGTGTGTCCCCTTGTTCCCCAATAGAAATCCTGTATTTCTATCAACTGCTGGAGTTGGATTCAAAAGCATGGCAAAGGGGAGGCCTCACCTAAAGACCAGAGACCCTGCTCTGACAACAGGCATCGCGAGGCTTGGCAAGTTCTGCCCAGCAACCTGTGACCTCAAAGCCCCAGGTCAGTAATTTTCCACAGGTACAGAGCAGATACATCACCTGAGACCATAAGTCCTCTTATCCCTCCTGGAAGCTAGTTACAGAGAATTGGCAAGAGACAATGCCTAAGGGATTGAGGGACAGTGTCTGACCTTCTTCAAGTGGGAGGAGGTAGTAACCAAGAAGAGGGTTGTGGTGTAAGACTAAGTTTCTTAAGCTGAGGGGACAGTCCAGAACCTCAGACATGTACACACAGGCCCTGTCTCCAAAAGCCAGGTCACAAAGACCTACCTAAACAGGTCAAAAAGTCAGTCTCTGGAGGCAGAGTTCAAAGACAGTGAACCACCAACAGGTCAGTGTTTCCAAAGTCAGCACATGACAAGTCTGCACGTGACAAGCAAGCAAGTGGCAAGCCGCCTATGGCTCATTTTTTCATTCCTGGGGCTCCAGCAAGCGAATATGTCTGCCTACTGATGTTTCTGTGAGGTCAGAGGTATCGCCAGGGACTCGGCCTCTCTGTCAACACCAATGGATATGCCCAGTTCTGTTCTTAGAGTGCCCTGCTCTCCCTAACTCTGTTAGACACTCTCTGTTTGTTGTCACACCCACACACTCAGCTTCTGAGACTTCATCCTCTTCTGTTTTCCTCCTATCTGCTCTTTCTCTGTCTTCTTCATGGATGCTTCTTCCTGATGCTTAAATATTTATATTCCTCAGGGTCCTGCCCTTGACCCCCTGCTTTCTCTTCTCTTCTCTTTCTTTCCAAGGTGTCTGGATGTTCTCTTTTGCTATCGTGGTTCCAGCTAAGAACATATTGGTTATGGAGATAAAGTACAACTTTTATAGCTATTATTTATTACTAATCTATGCTGTTGAACTTTAGGTCTTTGTTTCTAGTGCAGTACTCACTCAGGAGCCATATTCATCTATTCATCTGTCTACTGCATATTTCTATGTGAATGTTTCAAAGATACCTCATGTTCATTGGGTCAAAAATAAAACTGGTTCTTTCTTCATCTCAACCTCCTCTCCTTGTCTGTTCTCTACCTCTGCTGTTGACACTATCATTCATCAGTCACCCAAGCTAGAATCCCAGAAGTTATCCTTGACTCCTGTCTTTTCCTTGACACTTGCCATCTACCTCTGCTGCTCATCAACTCAGTCACTGGAATCTGACAATTTTGCTTCTTCAACTCTTTCATTTTATCTTCCAACCTCATTTCTTGGTAAAAACCTCTTGACGAGGTAGTGATTCAAGGCCAAGGCCCTGGCTCTGTTCCCACCTATGAGGTCTTTAGGAAGAATATTCTTCTTGGCCCCATTGTCATCTGGCTTGGCTATCGACTTGCATTGGCCAATGAAAGTGAGCTTATGTGATATGTGCCAATTCTGAGCAGTTCTGAACAATAATGAGCAGAAGCTATGAGTTACCATGTGGTTCCTTCTCCCTGCTATGACACCTCTATGTCCCATGTAGGGCCTGCTCCTTCAGCCTAAATCACAAATAACACAGACGAAGCAGAGCAAGAGCCCATCCATTATGTTTTGGGGTGTGTTGCCAGGTGCCACTGACTCCAGCCTCCGTAGAACCTGAGGCTTAGGGCATCTGGACTGGACACCTGCACAGGGCCAGGAAGGGGCCCATGATAGGAGGTGCCCCCTCTTGTCACTCATGTTTTTTACAAAAAGTACAGAGTCAGCTCAGCTTTAGAACAAAACCTTACAGTTTGAACAGTAA
>PVKE010025463.1:0-23052 GCA_004027555.1 Craseonycteris thonglongyai | reverse complement strand
TTTTTTTTTTAAATTTATTGTTAAATTTGATGAGGTTACATTGGTTGGTAACAATTAGACAGTTTACAGATGTACAAGTCCACCTCACATCATTCATGCATCGTATTATGTGCCCATCACTCAGTATCAGTTCCCCTTCCATCACCTTATATCTAGTGCCCACTCCCACCTCCCCCCACAACTGTCCCCCCCACTCCCCCCTTCTTAACAGTGGAATAAGTTCCTCTAACCTTTTTGAAATTTTCAAAGAGACGCTGAGAACTTCTTACAGAAGGTCATTCCAGGTGACGAAACTTGGGTCCATCATGTTGACCCTGAGGACAAAAAGGCCGTGCATGGCCACCATCAGGGGTCACCTCAGCCGAAAGAATTCCAAACTCAGGCCTCGGCGGGGAAGGTCACGCTGGCTGTTTTTGGGTCTGAACACGATTCCATTTCGACGTGCACTGGTGAGCAGTGTAAGCATCTGTGTGTGCAAGGCCAAGAATGATGGCGGGGAGGTACCCTGTGACTACACAGAACGGGTTATTTCCCAATATGTCTCAGGTAACAAAAATATTCCAGTGGAGGCAAAATGTAGAGGTTTGCATGGGCTTGTATGTAAGTTTTGCGTAGTGGATAATAGGAAAATTGTAAGGTTCTGTAGATATGTTTCTGCCACTTAATATGAGTGCTATTTACTCACTCTTAGTTCCCTTACCCATACAATGGAGTTAATAAATCACCATGAGATTACTGTAATAATTCAGTGACTTTAGATCATATGAGTGAAGAGCTTAGCCAAGTATTTGGTATATCATAAGTACTCGATATATGGGAGCTATTATATGGGGAAAAAAGGCCATTAGAGCCGGCTCTTCATTTCTGAATATTATGGAGAAACTATTAGGACTAAGTGAGCAAATGATCTCCGTGTGGATTTCTGAGGAGTGAGTTAATTTTGGAGTCATCTAATTTCAGGCTGGAAAAGGACCTGTAGCTAAAACCAGTAATATTCAGTGTATCTGCGTGGGTGGAAGCAGGGAGGGGCGTTGAGCCTCATCTCGGAGAGTCAGACTGTCTAGGGATGGGCACTTATCATTTGAGACGTACTTGCACCTTATTTGTAGTTTATACAAGACAACCTACTGCAGGTTACCCTGTATCATTCCTGCTCTTGGGAGTGTTTACAAATGACAGAAAACAGACATGGAAATTAAGACCCAAAAAACAATAAAAATAAATCTTTAAAAAAATAATGAAATAAATTTAAAAATTAAATAAAATTAATAAAATGAATTAAATTAAATTAAAATCAAATAGAATAAATAAAATAAATTTTAAAAAGTAAAATAAATAAAATAAAATACACTTAATAAATTAAATTCATTAATTAAAATAAATAAAATATATTAAAATAAATAAAGTTGAATAAATTAAAATAAAATAAATCAAATTAATTAAGTAAAATAAATTAAATAAATATCAAATTAATTTAAAATAAATTAAATTAAGTTTAAAAATTAAATAAGATATAATTAATAAAATTAAAATAATAAAATAAAATAAAATAAATATAATAAAATTAATTTTAAAAATAAAATATTAATTACATTGAATTAAATTAACAAATTAAAATTAATTAAATTAATTAGATTAATTTAAATTAAAATAAAATAAAATAATGATTTAGATACATTATTTCACTGTCCTCGCGGTCTTATGAGATCGTGAATAAACCAATGACACTGAGGCTCAGAGGGGCAAAATACGTGTATCCATGTAAAACAAACGTGAAAAATCTCCATTCAAATCTTTGCTTGTCTTTGAATCTCTTCATCAACACATTCTTTCAAAATACTTTTAAAATGCTAGTGCATTTCCTTTGATGCTCAGCATACTGTTACGGGATCAGAGGACCATGTTGATTTATTGATGGCAGCTTCCGAGTGAGCGTGATTCGCATTGCTTCACTTGTTAAAGGTGCATTCCTCCCGGGGCCGGAAAACAGGTTGTCTATTTCAAAAATGTAACATGAGGCGGACTTTCTGGCCCAATATTAAGAGTGGTTCCTTATATTTCTATTATGCGGATGAAATATCTTGCTGCAGGAGGGCCTACTGACTTCGGTGATCCTCATTTTTACACCAACACACACATACACATCGTAGTGTGCATTCTCCTACCATTCTGTCTTAGATACTGAGCGTAATAGCTTCTAAAAATAGTGTCTTTATCTGACCGATAAATCTCAAATTTTTATGGTAACGGGCGAACGTTGTTGTTCCAGGACAGGAACGTCGACGCCAAACTTTGTGAAAGTCCAAGGCCCCCTTAGCTCCGCCGTCACTCCCGGCGTGAGACACGGCTCTCCAAACCCCGGGCGGGAGCCTGAGAATGAGGCAATGTGGTTCAGCTGCCTCCCAGCGCCTGGGACCCATGTGCGGAGCGACAGAGGCGCCCTGAGTGCTTGTCACCCTGATGAAGTGCCAACGTCTTTTCAGCCTAACGGACTCAGCATATGGGTTTTGTGGACCAAAAAAAAAGAGTATAAGCTGAGATGGATGCTCTCAGGTCCTCTGGCCTCCGGAAAAAGTGCTAAGCGGACAAATACGCCAAAACAAGCTTTGACAGTGGACGGGCTCTTCTCTGGAAGGCGGGGGCGTGTTCTGACACGACAGCGCGTTCATGAAGGCGTGACGGTGAAGGGCCCGTGACATACTCCCGGTGGGCTTGCGTTGCTGCAAAGACAGGGCCGAGGAGGCGTGAAGGCTGGTTGGTTCCTCTGGGCACAAGGACACCTGGCTCTTAGAAGCGAAGCCTTTTCTTGGTCCCATTATAGAGCGAGCTCTCGCCAACATTAGCCACCAGAACCGGCCTGTTAGCTGATAACTCGCCTGGGACTCCCTTGGAGAGGTCCAAAGTCCCACGGCAGGACTGCGTTTGAACAGAAGACAAAACCATGACGACGGAAGACAAAACCATGACGACGGAAGACAAAACCATGACGACGGAAGACAAAACCATGACGACGGAAGACAAAACCATGACGACGGAAGACAAAACCATGACGACGGAAGAAGTCCGAAACTTTAACACGGGCAGTAACAACGCCGCGACAGCTGAAGACTGTGCTGCCCTTCACTCAGCCGTCAGCTCCCGTGGAGGCGGCCAGGAGACCCAGTGCTGGCTGCAATGGGAGCGTTAGGAACGGTCACCAGGAGCACAGATGTGTCATTAGAGACCAAGGGCAAGGTCAGCCACACCGTCGTGCTTCCAGCTACCGTGTAAGGACGCGACACGGGACAGCGGAGAGGTGATAGGAAAAGCGTGGACTCTCACGTACCGTCTCGGAGGGAGCTCTCTGAACACCCTGGGCCACCAGAGAGACGACAGATTAAGAGCCAAGTAAGCCGGAGGCATCGCCGGAGGCCAGCACGGCCACACTGTCCGGCTTCAGGCCCGGCCCTCAAGTTGGCTTTCTCGTGACCGTCCCTCAGTGTCGCTGATCCTCTCTCCTGCGGATCTAATACATAACTCGTGACAGCCGCTGGGTTTCTCTTCAGGTGCTGTGTCCCCCGGTTTCTAGGCTGGTGATTTGAGTCTTGCTCAGCTTCCTGGTCTCTCCGGAAGTTCCCCCCATCTCTGCAGGCATTTAACCGATTAGAGCACCTGAGCCATTGGGGCTGACGCACTGGTTTGCTGATATTTCTCTGGACTATGAACCACATTGTCTTTCTTCTTCATCTTTCTCATGATGCTTGATAGCATGCTAGACATTATCTCGTAGAAGCACAGTTAGGAAATAAGCATCTGAAACCATTGGAGTATCGGTATTTCCTATCGTCTTGATCATGCAATCGATGGGTATCTGGTATTTGTTTAAACCCTCTGATGTGCAGTTCGCCTCATAACCTTCTAGAAGTTGAATAGCCAGCGTCAGAAATGAGGTGTCTACCGTGCAATCGGGTGGGAAGCTGGAAATGCTTTAGGGACTTCCAAGGACGTCATAGGAAATCTCATGGCCATTGTGTTAGGGCATACACATGTATTTATAATAGCATGCCCAGCCTCCGTTTTCACTGTCGCACATCACGCTACCTTAAAGCAGAAAAGACCTCCACACGAAACCAGTCATATGTATGGTTCCCAAGAATTGTCGGGAGAGGAAGAAACTTTGGGCAAAGAATGATTCTTATCAATAATGTTCTTGTTAAAAGTTAGATATGTCCCCAAATGCCCTCAATCTGTATAAAAAGTAGATTTTGAGTTTCTATACAGAAATAATCTAGACATTTCAGTGAATGTTGATTTTCTATCTGTATTATGAAGAGTTGGAGTATGGTTTGTTACTGTGACCAGGGACTTAAACAAAATGAAGTCCCCACGCTGCCCTGTCATTTGACTCTTCGGCTTTGCAGTGATCAAGGGGTGGGTAACCCAGAGAGTCAAACCCAAGTGACAACAAAGTAGCGCTTTAGGGAACACAAGATCTATCCCAAACTCCAAAAGCAAAAAGTTAGATATTATGATGCTGTTCAAACTCAAGAGAAAAGAAAACCAAAGAGATGGCAAGAGAAGAGGAAGACTGACCCTTGGGAGGAGTCGGTTCCATAACGTACCAGTTGCTATGGAAGTAACAGTCCTTTCATTTGCCCCGTTCCTCTCTTGCACATTTCAGCCCATTCTATAGTATTAATATTCTGAGCTTTAGACTGCAGTGACCTGTTAATCAATTCACTCACTGAATAATCTTCTAGACAAAAGTAAACCAACTACTTATTTAGAATATAAGGGATGAAGTATATTTTAAATGACTTTTGCTTTCATCCAAAAGTATTATAAGATAGTTCAAAATATTTTAACATCAAAAGGTTCTATCATTTTAATTCCAACAGTAATACTAAAGACAGTGGATACTCTGGGCAAATATTTTATATGCATAGATTTAAAACTTTCCAGAATATTCTCTACTCAGACCTGATAACGATTGACTGCTCATACGGTAGTTACAGAGGAAGTTTTCACTTGTATAGTAATATGGGAAACACACTTTTATGCACGTTCTAATTTCCAGGAGGTTAGAGGAATCACTATCTCCTGAGTAACCAAAAGTACATTTTTAGGATTCCCTCCTCCTCTTTAAAAACAAATTGCCAAACTTAAGGGATGTTGAGTTTTTGTAATTTTTCAGGACTGTTTCTCAGAGCACAGAAGAGACGGGGATGCTATACCACTCGTGTTCAGGGGCGGTGAGCAAGGGTGAGATTAGCAAATCACGAAAACAGAATTCTGTGTGAGCACGTCGCGCGTAGAAAATGCACAGCCAGAGACGATCATGTCTGAGGGAGTGTGAGCAAATGCTGCGTCTCTTGTTATCTCAAGAAAACAGGAGTCACCCTTCCTGAGATGAACTTGCCTTTGCGTGAACCGGGCCGTACGCTTTCCCGAGAATGAAGGAACCTGTCAGCTTTCGTCCTTTCCGTCTCAGGGGGGGTCTCCTCTCCTGGCACCGGCTCCGTGCCAATCAAAGGCGTCTTTAGTTCAGGCTCAGCATGGAGCGGGCAATGCCGCTGCATAATTTGTACTTAGAAATTATCAGTGTGATGCCAGCGCCTAAAGAAGACAGACTTGGTTTCTGGCATATTCCAAAGAGTGCAATGGTTCAAAACACGTTTAATGCAAAGCATTTAGAATCATGTTGTGTAAATAGGCAGTCGGGCTTCCTGGAGCTTTGGCTGTCTTCTTTTCTCCTTCTTCCTCTCCTTAGCTCCGTGAATTTTGTCTTGAATATTTTTATTTCTCAGAGTTCCGTGCAACCTCATGCTTTCTTGCTGGCGTTTTCCTTCAGAGAGACAACAGCTGCATGAGGTTGATAAGCTCCGGGAAAGCCAGACTCCACTAGCGTTGTCCCAGCTTCAATCTCAATGGACCATATATAGAAACTCGAAGTGGACACAATGTCTGTTGTAAAAACCTTCATTTCTGTTTTACGTGGAAAATGCGGCGTTTAACAACGATGTGTTGTAACTCTCTCAGAGCACCTTTATCCAGCATCAGCATCTTCACACTTGGAGTCTAGCAGCTGGATTCCATAGCAAAGGTTAGCTCTGAAAAATAATGTATCATTAGATCATCAAGATAGAGCTATAAAAATTCCCCGATAATGCCATTCCTTTCCAGCTTCTTTCAATACAAATCCAAGCTATCTGTTGGCATTAAGAAACTCACATCAGAAATAGGACAGAATTGCTAAGCCTAGTACAATGAGTGAAATCACAAAGGAAAGGAAATGTGTATTTATGTGAATATATTTCAAAAGTGAAAGCAAAAATAAAATAACCTAATAGAAATAATGTAAACAAACAAGAAAATGGAGGAATATTTGCAACAAATTCTCAGCAGACAGCCAATTTACAAGGGGTGGTCAGGAAATTCTCAGAACGGCGGGGGTGGGGAGGTATTATCGGAGAGTGGGGAGTATGAATACACACACTGTGATTGTGTGACATTATTGGCACAGGTGCCACACTCCCTCCCACTTGTGTCTGTGTTCTTTCAGATATCGTTGAAGAATCACGTCAAACACGGAGAAAACCCTAAGTATGGATAAAATTGCATTTCACGCCATCATTAACGTCCTCACAAACCAAGGGCACCTCTTTGGGAAGCTCCCATAGCTTCTGATTGAAAAATTTAAGGAATTGATCCATAAAACGTTCGGTACCTTCAGGCGTAAAAATGGGAGCTGAGCGCCTAAAATTTGGGGTCGCTTTCCTCACCTAATGAGCTGAGGGCAGATGTGAGGTGCGAAGCTCTAACCCCCACGGTGCTCTGCGTTTGGGTTCCTTATTCTCCTCTGAGGAGATTCCGATCATAAGTTTCCACGTTTAGAATTGGACTTTCGGTGGGGGGGTCCCTTGCACACAGACAGGGAACCAGTCCAGTCCTCCCCTTTTCTAGCCGCAATTCGGTGTCACTTTCTAAGCCTCCGTTTTTGCACTGTGAAGTGCGGAACATGGGCCCAACCTAGGGAAGGCTATTTTCTTCATAACAATTTCTTCTATTTTCATTTTGTTTGAGAGCATCGTGGGCCACGAAAAATTACCTCGGGGGCCGCATGCGGCCTGCAGGCCGCCAGTTTGACACCCCTGCTCTACGCCCTTCCCACCCAATCTGTAGGGCGTGCAAGACACTTGACCCTTGAACAAGGCGGGTTTGAACTGGGCGAGTCTACACGTAGGTGGGGCTTTCTTCCTACTTGTTTTTAATCACGAGAAGCTGTTAGATTACATTTTCTTTTACATTCCTGTTTCTTATGGAAAAGACATTCCTGAAATTAAGACTAAAGTAGAAAGGATTTCAGAGGCGCCCCTGGAAGTAACATGACAACCACTTTTCTGGTCATCGGATTCAGCGGAGGGTAACGAGCTAGTGAACGTTGGCTTTTGTCAGGCACTGTGCCAGCTGGGCTACAGAGAGGCGTGAGACTGAGCGGGATCGCCAAGCAGCTCCGGTCTGCAAGCCTCTACCGAACAGCGCAGAACCGCGCCTGAAGCGCGTCCCGGGGGAGCGGTGCTGTGGCGGTCCGGAAGGTGGCGCGAGTGATTCCCACCAGAGCGACATCCGTCTTTACAACGTGGGGGACAGACAACATGGGCACTGCGGGCACTGTGGGCACTGAGGGCACTGCAGGATTGGAAGATTCAGGAAAGTGTCCAGATTGAAGATCGATCGGGAGCTGGTATAAATACCCAGATCAATTCATAATGACAAGCAGCATCAGACGCCCCGAAACAAGGAGACACATCCCACGAACCCGGACTCAAAAGCCATGACTTGTATTTTCAGTTGACCTGGAAGGAGCAACAGTAACTTTCTAAGTTGTAGCTTGTCTCATTTTGAGATCTTAGAATGATCCCTACACATACATGTCAACATTGATGTGACAACCAAGTGACAGCATCTATACGTGGAACAGACCAGGGTTGGGCCAGACATCAACCGAAGTCCCCGGGTGAGCCCAAGTAACTTTGGGGTGACCACCTGAATAATAAAACAAATAGCTAGTGGACCATGGCACGTGGAGAAGTAGCCCTGGCCCTGAAAAGTCTGCCTGGGCCTGGAACAGACCGTAAGTCTCTGAGCCCAGCTCTCAGTTTGTCATCACCCACCTGAGACACAAATACGCACACACACGTGCAAACATGCACGCACTCCGTGGGGAACGCAACTGTGAGTGGTACTAGTTCACGGCTGCCACTTCAGACGTGACGCAGATCCGCCCCCACCCCCCACGTCTGGGTCAACAGCTCTCCAAACAGAACGTGTGGCTAGCGACGCGACGTTCTTGGTCACACCGGGAAGCCAGCCTCTCCCAGATGCCTCTTCACGTGCTGACGGCCAGGAGCAGGAACAAGTTGCCCTGGAGGAAACCTCTGGGGATGAAGGACCCCTACTCTTAAGGAGGGTTTCATCCATGTCCGAGCTCTGGGCCACCGCGGCGTGCGCCCAGTTCTCCGCGGGGTGCTGTCTGGGAGCCGCAGCCCTGGGGACCAGCCCTGTCCCCTGCCCTCGAGCGAAGCTCGTGGAAAATGCTTTGCAGGGGGCGCTCCTCTGGGGGCTCAGCACCCCTTGCTGGTAGCGAGTTCTCCTGCTTTAAATGTGCTTCTCAGGTACCTGAGACGAGCCTGTCATTTGTAGTGGGAGCTCGGGTCACCCGGCACCGTGTAGTCACCCATCACCAGTAGCCGGGTGCTGGACTTTCATCTCCTGTCAAGCAGAGAGGCTTAGGATTAGGACCCAAAGGCTCTGTCATCTCTCTCATTTCCTGACCCAGACAAAAGGCAAGAAAAGGTGCCCGTCTGTGCTGATAGGTGTGTGATCAAAGCCGGCCCACCGCGCAGCCTGACGGCTTCCTAATGCAGCCGGGCCTTTGATCTGGGCCCTCCCACCGCCGCTCTGTTTACGCGAGAGGGTCACAGCCAGGGTTGTGTCGTTCCGTAGCTTGAAGCTGGTTTTGCAGGCTGATTAATCCAGGAAACGCGACCCATTCTCTTGATCTACGTTCCCATTCGTTTCTTCTGCGCGTGTCCCTGCCATCATCTCCCCTTCTCTCCTATCTTCATATATTCACACACGCACAGCTGTTTCATTTACAAAATACCTCCAGCACTCAACTCATTCATTTTCTCTATAGAGATAAGTGCAGTCAATTCAATGGTTGGGGTAATTATTTCAGAATTAACCGTTTTGTCTGCTCTAATTTTAATATCACCTTGAGAAGTGGGTTTGGTTTTGTGTTTTAGAACAGCGCATGAAAAGAAATATCAGTCACACTAGGGGACAATGTACAGAGTGACCTCAATTGTACATTTCTGCAGGTGCATCTGGAACCGGTGACAGCTGGTCTGCATGGTTGGGAGAAGCACCACATGCTTATCATGATGACTCAGTTTACAGAACGGGTCTGAGAGCTGCTGTGTACTATAATCCTACGAGGAAGGCTTTGTCATCGTCCCTTGGAGAGGTCACGTGACTTGCTGGAGAGAACATCGCACGGAGTTCCAGCTCACACACTCGAACCCAAGTCTGACTCCCTGCCCCTCCTCACAGATCCGTGGGATATCAGCGCGAGGAATTGCAGCGTGTCTAATCCAAGAGCCTCGCTCACCCACCTCAATATGCCGCCGTTACGTCAGCGTGGCCGCGACCAACACGTCGGGTGGAAGTTGACTTTCCTTTCATTCAGTTAACTGCAGAAAGCCAGAGGAAATGCGTGGTTCAACAAGACTGGCGTACGCTGATGTAAGGCAGCTGATAGTGTTCAGAAGGGAGGGAACCTTCAAAATCTGTGTTGGTTGATTTTCAATGAGATGGTCCAAGACACGCAGAGAGACCCGGCGCAGAACTCTCGTCGTACATGGAGGATGCATCCGATGGGATAAAGGAGGTGCGCGCATTCGTTTCCAAGCTGGGCTCGGGGCACGGGTAGGACTCCTTCCTAAACACTCACCTCTTTCGTGTGTTTTCACTGCCACCCGTGAAGAAAGGGCAAACACTCATCAGTTGAGAAGACCGTGACATTTATTTAATGAACGTCTGTAGAGTGTTCTGATCTCCCAAAGGAGTGCACTTTAGAACTGGAACGTGATCATTAACATTAATAAGGAAGGGCGACTTCAAGACCTAAATCTATTGGTTTTGATGGGGTTTGTGTGCGTAAACTCACATGTACCGATGCAAACAAAGTTTATGAGGAGAGTGGGGAAGCGGGGACGGCTCAGCGGGTTAGGCGCTCGCTTTGCAGCCCTGGGGTCCAAGGATTGAATCCCGGCCTCGGCCCGTGTGGACCCACATGCTGAACTGGGGTGCGCTTCCCATGCGGGAGGCCCCCACCCACCTGTGTGGAGCGAATCCATGTTGAAAACGGATGACGTACAACGATGGAGACGGCTCTGGGCCCTCCCCCTTCTCTCTGTCTCTCTTGGTCTCTGTGTCTCTCTGACTCTGTCAAAAACAATGAAATAAATCTTTAAAAAGAAGAGAACTGGTTGAAATGTTTTCGTGTCATTTTAAATTAATATTTTCTTAATCTGTCTGTGTTAAGCCAGTAGTGGGAGCTCTTCATACACATGCCTTTTATCCTGTTTACCTGCTACTTAAAAGCTTGGGGGTGCATCCAGGATACATTTTCCTCCTCAATAATCTTAGGAACCTGTGATAGGAAACAAGCTTAGCCTAATTAGTATGTAACCGTTGTGTAATTTGGGATCTGAAAACCCCCGTGTTGGTTTTAAACGTGGCCCGTAACTGTGAAACCCAGGATGCGTGGAAGAGTCTGAAGAAGGACTTGCATTACGTCGTACCGGGAGGGACACAGACGGGCATTTCCCGACACGCTTTCCGATCTGGACAGTCAGGGGATTTGGCAGGAAGGACGGATGGGTCTGGGAGGGGGTTGGAATTGGAGATGATATTATACTATTGGGTCCCAACTGGACATGTAGATGTTAAACGAACCTGGTTGGAATCAGGCTCTGAGAGGGACAGCCTGCTCCTGATGTGGGGCTGGGAAGGTGGACTGTCCCCAAGAGATGCATCCCAGGCCACATCTGTCCTCCCGGCCCCGAGGGGTGCTCAGCAGGGTAACCGTGGTGACCAGGGGCCTGTGTGCCTAGAACTCAAAGGCCCGAGGTCCTTTGCGATGCTGAGTTTGTGGACAGTGGGATAGGGAGAGCCGGAGACACCTGCACCATCTCGAGTCAGTGCTCGAGGGACACCATCCAGCGTGACAGTCAGAGGACACACAGCACAGTGTCCAACGTCACAGGCTAGGCTCCTGACCTCTCCCTAGTTGCCAGCAGCTCAGCACAAGGCTCTCGAATTCAAAGGCAACCCAGAGTCTTCAACCACCTCTCACACAACTTCTCTCTCTGCCTCAATCCCGGACATGACTCATCGTGGGCAAGGTGTTTTGAGGGACGTCGTTGTTGTTCTTTCCTTGTTTGGTTTTGGTCGGTGTTGATTGCTTGGGTTGGACGTGAGGATAACTTGCCCCGCCCTGGCCTGGTAGCACATGCACACGGGATGCAGCCTGTACTGGGAGGATACTGGGTCCCAGGGCTTCTAGAAATAGCTATTGGACGCATGCTCTGTAGGTTTATTTGCCTCTGGCTATGTGCATTCATTTTTTTAAAGTTTCATCTTAAAATCGAAGACTATGGGTCTTTGTGTAGTAACCGTGTACTGTTTACCTGCGTTTCCTTGCTCCTCTCCCAAATCATCTGAAATCTCAGTGCCTGGACCCATGGCCCGCAGCCTCCTGGATGTCTAGCGGCATCTGTCACGCAGCAGATACAAACCTACGTGGGTGACGGCACTTACCCTTTGCGTGATAGAGAAGCCTGGCCCTTCCCAAGTGAGATCGTGAAAAGCCGTAAAAGCATGTTCTCCTCTGTAATTTCTACTTGGTTTCACTATTGCGTTCGCTTCGTCCTCTCCAGAGAAGTCATGATCGGAAACACAACTCAAGCCATATCAAAGGTTTTGTTTCTTTTAGCTGAATAAGGCCACTCACAGATGGTTAAGTCCTGCCTTGTCACCACAAACAGCTCCTATGGCAAGTCAGTGGCTCTGCCAGAAACAATGTCCATGTCCCCCTTTCCTTTGATTAATCTCGTTCAGTCTTTACCCACGAGTTCTCCAAATGGTTGTATTTCATGTCCGTGGGAACCTAAATGTGTTACATACTACTATTTTATGTCCCCCCATATAAGGGCCTAAATTTGTTAAATATTACCAAGTTGCATCCCCTGACAAAGAGCTATATAATTATGAGCGATACACACCATTTGTCCCCACGAGCGGGCGGTCAGCACTTCGTGAGAGGCCGGCGGCCCGGCAGCTTCCTGCAAGATGACGCTGGACAAGTATTTCGTGAACACGCCCTGTTGTCTGACACAGCTTTCTGGCTTGCTTTCAAAACGTCCTGGGATTGTTTTTTCTATGAACTCCTCATTGTGAGAGCAGGTTTGAAAAAGGACAGTCCCTACTGGGCTGTGGGTGAAGTCTGGAGAGCGGCCACCGAGACGGGGCAGGGCCACCGTGGCACTGAGAGCTGACACTTTTACCGCACGGCGTGCTCGGACCCCTCCCAGCCCCGTGGTCCCCTGCCAGGGAGGCACGTGAGCTGTGAGGATGTCCCTACGAACGAATCCCTCAGGAGAGAGCCTGCTGCCTAATTCAGTGAGCTGACAGCTCAGGGGTGTTAATGTCATTGACAGTCGGTAAATGTGTCACGGCTCTTCCCTCTTCTGCATCAGTGACATAAATGACATCCATAATAAAAAATAAAAAAAATGCAAGACATTATTCTTCCTGCTTTTTCTCACTTCAGTTAACTGTCCCGGTCGGCACACCGGCTACCCAGAATTCCTGGTGCGTTAATCAGGAGGAAATCATTAGATTTCAAAGAGCTTGATGGTTCCACTCTTAGCTTGAGCAACCATGATTGCAGCAGTCCTCAGATAAGTGATATGTTCCATGCAGTCCCAATTTCCATTTCAGTAGTGACTTGGCACCATGGCTTAAGGACTCAATCCACGTGATCAGCTACCCTCCAACCAGGAATCCTGTGGGAGGTAAGGAAGTGGCGCCGGTTCCTCCTGCTTCTTCCGAGTCCCACTCATGCCTGAAGGGCTCACGGCCCACCGTCCCACCCCCACACCTGACGGCTGCCCTCACCCGCCTCGCCCGCTGAAGGCCCGCGGCGTGGGGCAGGAAGTGCGGGAGTTCCCCCCACGGGCCGCCGCCGGCTTGTTCACTACGGCCCGCTTCCCCCGTCTGGAGCAGTTTCACGCTCCTCTAAACGTTTCTTCTGCCCTCCGACCCCAGCTCTTCACACCAACACAGTCTAGACACCGCCCTGTGGCCCCGTTAACTGACTTGTCACTAAATAAGGGGCCACTTCCATCCGGGCCCTTCTTGTTGTGTGACGTGCGAGGGGTGTGAGCAGGTCTGTAAGGAGATGCCAGTGCCTCTTACCATCTCCCATCCCTTCAGTCGGTCGTTTTGGTCATCTGTTCAATCATGTTGGGTTTTTATTGTTAGATGTATGGGGGTGACATTGCTTAGTAAAAGTTACGTAGGTTGCTGTAGACTATGTCTACACGACATAGTCTATGCATTACATGCTCACCACCCAGAGTCAGCTCTCCTTCCATCACCACGTTTAATCACTTTAAATTACATGCTTGCAATTCACAGGGGTAATTTAAACATTTGCTACAGGGGAAGCTGGGAGGGCTCAGTGGGTTAAGTGCTCACTTTGCAGCCCCGGGGACCGAGGATCGAATCCCAGCCCCGGCCCATGTGGACCCACATGCTGAACTGGGCTGCGCCCCCAGTTCAGTTCTTGCCGGGACCTATGCGGGAGGCTCCCAGCCCAGTTCCTGCCCTGCGCAGCCCTGTGCCCACCTGTGGAGTGAAACTATATGGAAAACTAATGTCAACTATGGAGACGGCTCTGGGCCCTCCCCCTTCTCTCTGTCTCTCTCTGTCTGTCTCTCTGTCAAAAATCAATAAACATTTGTTATAATGCAAAGAGCTAATGATAAAAACCTACTTAGAAGTGCTTTTTCGGGGGGTTACAGTCAGTATTTACATACCATTTTAATGTAGAATAATGATTTAAAAGGTAGATATCCAATAATTAATTTTACCCTTTTCTTGAGAATACATTTAAAGTGCACATCATAAAGAATAAAATTTTATACAAAAGTGTCTTATAGTTTATTTACAAACAATACTTGGTAACATCAAATCGTCCTTTATACAACCTGTAAAAATTCAGAGCTAAAGAAATGTTACGGATCAACTATTTTACCGGAAACTGACCGGGTGGCTCCACGTTAAAAACCTGCTTCTGACTCGTTAGTTCATCGACACTCGTCCATACGCAGTCACAGGACGCGGGGAAACGGCGGGTCCTCCATGCGGCCGCTACAGCACACCCCTGGATACTCGGAGCTGCGGGAGGGGCAGAGGAGCCTCCGGTGCTCAGCTGCCCCAGTGAACGAACCATCCAAAATGAAATTCTCTACATTTTGTCCATAAAGAAATGCCCAGGACACCAGAGACTATCTTAGGGGGAGTTGGGGGGCAGGTAGCCAGCCCCCAAATTTCTCTCCGTCAAGTCACAGAAAGTAGAAGAAAAACCACACACAAGCCTTGTGTGCTCACCACCCAGAGTCCGTTCTCTTTCCATCACCAAACATTTGATGCCCCCTCCCAACCAAGGTCACCCCAACAAATTTAACAATGAATAAAATTTTTTAGGGGAAGCCGGGAGGGCTCAGTGGGTTGAGTGCTCGCTTTGCAGCGCCGGGGACCGAGGATCGAATCCCGGCCCCGGCCCGTGCGGACCCACATGCTGAGCTGGGAGCTCCCCCAGCTCAGCTCTCTCTCTGTCTCTGTCTCTGTATCTCTCTCTCTCTCTGTCAAAAATAAATAAAAATATTTAAAAAAAAAAAAATTTTTTTAAAAAGCAAACACAAGCGAGCAGTCCCGGCTGAGGAAGCGAGTGGGGGCCAGGCTGTGTCTGCTCCCCACGGACCCACGACACTCACTACACCAGCTCCTTCAAGCCTCACCCCGGACTAGGGTGACCAGACGTCCCGCTTTGGGCGGGACAGTTCCGATTTTTGACAATTTGTCCCGCGTCCCGCGGCGTTTTAAAAAAGTCCCGATGTTTGGAAAGAATGCACGACAAGCTAGGGAACGGCGGGAGATAGACCCAATTTTTCATCAAGAACCCCCTCCCCCCCGGTCCATGGTGTCCCGCTTTACCCATGTTACCATCTGGTCACCTTACCCCAGACCCACCCTGATCCTCAGCCCACCGCTCGTCACAGGCCCCTCTGTCCACTCTGCGGCCCGACCTCAAGACGCGTGTAGGTACCTCAGGGCGTGGGCAGCCTGTTGGTGACAAAGGATGTGATTTTGCCACCCGCTCACTGCGACGCCCCAGAGTAGCCCTGCTGGGAGGGAGGCGTTTCTGAGCGCTCGTTGCTGTCTTGCAGTTGATCCTCACATGAAATGGTGACGGTGTCTCCCAGGACCTCCAATCCCTAGAAACACAAGCCGGTATTCGGAAAGGTGAGAAGGCCAGCATGGAATGTCGCAGAGCTAATGGGTGACCAGGGTGGGACTGCGTCCAGGCATCTTCCTCTGCAGCCTGCTGTTACGCCAGCATCCGGCTGAGCTGTGGGAGGCGCCACTGGGCCACACCGTCGCTGAGAACGGCCTGCGGGGCTCCCGGGGCTGAAGATGTGCGGTCCCCTCCCCGCCTCCTGCGTCCCAGGACGCATTTCCGGAGCGCGCTCAAACCAAAACGCGGTTTTAGTAGCTCGCTCTCCTAACCGTGACGTCTAATTTAGCGACACATCGCTTAACAGAGAAACCTGCCAGCTGTGTGCTAATGATCAGCCCTTCCCTGGCTTCTGCGAGTTTTCATCTGCGACAGAAATTTCCAGGACGAGTTATAATTTGCATGCCCACAGATTTGTTTATAAACGACACAATCGAGGTGAGGTGTGCTAGCACGTCAGCGAAGTCAGCCGTGGCTTGTGCCCGAAAATGCCGCCCTGAAACTTAGTGAACATCTTCTCGCACTTAACTTCCTTACCCCGGGCCCATGAATCCAGTTTCATTTGATTGTTTGCTGTAAATCTCTCTCTGTTAGACAGCACCCCATTGCACAACCCAGTGTAAACACCCCCAAAATGATGCAAATGTTGTCCTTGCACTTGTAGATATTTTCATTAAAATACACCTATCGAGACGCTGTCTCCATGGCTCGTCTGCTGTGACGCCTTTGGGTGCTTCTGCGGTGTTTTGTTCACCTCTTCCACGTCAGCAGAACCTGTCCCTTTGAGGACTTTTTTCTTCCTAATTGTTAAATTTATCAGGGTGACATCGGTTGACAACAATTACATTGTTACCAGGAGTACAATTCTACATGACACTGGCTCTGCATTGCATCCAGAGAAACAACAAAAAAGTCACTCGGGTGAGATCAGGTGACTAGGGAGGGTGAGACATGGCTGTCACGCCGTTTTGGGGTCAAAACCTGCTGAACACTCAGCGCGGTGTGTGGGGTGCATTCTCATACTGCACGTTGTTCGTGTCAATCACCCATCATGCAACCGGCAAATGCATTGAAAGCCTCCAAAAAATCTCACTGAAGCCGAACACAGCCCCTCACCACCCCGCCAGCTGCGACACGGATGCAGACGGGCTCCTAGACCCTCCCCCAGCGGGGAGGCCTGTGCCACAAGGGGCCCGCCCTCCAGAGGATAATGCGGGGTTTGGGGGATCTCCCCTCACACGTCATTGATCGGGAAACACTGTCGACTCCCTCTAGCCGGTGCTGAGTTGGAAGCAGAGTTAAAAGTCCAGACCCCGGGCAGATGGCTGCGAAGCCGTGGCCTGGCTTCCGGGGATTTCTGCGGAGGCCGGGGCCGGAGTTCTCTGGGGGAATGTGGCCCGGCCACGGTTCGTGTGCTTAGTCACCTCAAGCGACTGGACATGCGGGACGTCCAGGTGCGGTGTTCAGTTAAAGGCCGATTCAGCCGACTTTCAGGAAGGACTTTATTTAGTCCTTCTGATCAGGAATGTCGACTGTTCCTCGTTTTAAGGCATGAGAGGTGACTGATTTTTCAAATGCTTTCAAAGAGTAAATTCCAAGAACATGATGGGACTAGCTCTCCAACATCCAGGCTTAATACTGGTAAGAAGGGTATTTACTCCAAATCTACTTAATCCAGTGTTTCCTTTTTAAAACGACTCTTTCCGCTGTTACTGCTTTGTCTGCAGAGAAGGTGGTCGAACTGGTATGAAAACCCAACAGATGTTATGGCTGAATAAGAAAAGATATTTGTCTGCAAGCGTGTGTCTGTCATGTTGGCCTGAGGAATGTGAGCCATCTTTTCTTCCAGGACTTAATGAAAATGGAAATTACCCACCAAATCCACTAGGATTAATTTAATAAGAAGGAATGAACTAATTGGCACAAATAGCCACTTAGGAAATGGGACAAGATAACTGATCTTGAAAAGCACGATGATTTTTCAAAGCCATCTTGAGCTTTGAAAAAGTTCACTGCAAGCCTTTCTCATTCTAGAAAACAGATTGTTTCAAAATTCCAGCAATTAATTATTTGGGGGAGGGGACTTTATAATAAAAGCAGGCTCCCTGTTCAATGATATGATTACTCCTCCAATTGATCATAATTGTTCCGATTTGTGTGGCCTCTTCACTGAAAAATTGAGAAAGAAAAATAAACATTTAACAATATTTTCATTTTCTGGGGATTAGTATCGTAGCATAAAAAGGCACTTCACAAAATATTTGACTTTAAGGACATGTAATAACACTCTCTCTGCCAACGTTTTACAAAATTAAAAAGTATTTATTTTTCCAGAGCATGCATATGATGGTTTTCCAGGGAATATCTATAACATCTTCTTGGAAAAATCTGATATTATACAACAGCAAATTACATTTTGAAATCTAACCTAAAACTAAAAAAATTGTTTGCATTCATTTAGAAAACCTACTATTGCAAATAAAAGTTGCCTTTTAATTGCTTCTCGGTAATGTATGTAAGCATAAGGGCTACAGTTAATACACACACACACAGGGTGCCAAAAAAAGTATACACATTTTAAGAAAGGAAAAAACTGTATTAAAACTGTAATACGTGTACATACCAACAACAAAGGATGAACACAAGTCATGTTTGACTCCTGCAATGACAAGAGGTGCTCAAAGGGGTGACCATCAGCGCCCACAGACTCTTCTGATTGCAACAAGCTACTGCTGACCATTTCTGAACCTCCGTTTGGGCAGAAAACGAGTGAGAACGTCTGTGTTTGCTTCTGGAGCTGCTACAACACTGTAGCACAAACTGGGGGAATTTATTGTCCCGGAGTTTTAGGGGACGGCCATCGTGAATCCAGGTGTGAGCGGGGCCCCTTCGAGGCTGTGAGGGAGACTCTGCTCCCGGTGGCTTGCTGGCTCTTGGCTGGTACAAGTGTCCCCGATCTCTGTCCTCACGCTCACATGGCACGTCCCTCTGTGTGCTCATGTTCAAATCCCCCTACTTATAAGGACATGTCATCTTGAATTAGGGGCCCGCCCTACCCCAGTGTGACCTCGTCTGAACTAATTACATCTGCACTGACCCGATTTCTAAATAAGGTCACATTCGAAGGTGCAGCGGGTTAGGTCTTCCATGTATGGGGGGCACACAGTTCAACCCGTCACAGCATCTGTTCTGCAGGATTGATGTAACCATGCATAGAAACCATGTGAATAAATACCGTATTTTTCGGCATATAAGACGACCGGGCGTATAAGACGACCCCCTAATTTTACAGTTAAAACATAGGTTTAGGCCTATATTCGCTGCAGCCTCGGAAGTGGGGGGTTGTCTTATACAGCGAATATAGGCCTAAACCTATGTTTTAACTGTAAAATTAGGGGGTCGTCTTATATGCCGGAAAATACGGTATGCCATAAACACTAGCAAAGAGAGAGGAGCTCAGCCCATTGGTAAAGGTGGGAACCTCACATCTGCTACTTCTTAGCTATGGGACCTCACCAAGCCCAGATACTCTTTCAGTCAATGGAGAGATTTCATGCAATAAGGTGTGTGAGTTGTTTACCAAGGTCCCTAGCTTGAAGCCAGTGCTTAACACACGCCATCGAGTTAACTACTATATCGTCACTCAGACCACTTTTACATTGTCCTTCTTTTCCCCTTAAGTATGTTCTTTGTATCCCTGGTTATATTTCTGAGGGTTAGGCACAGACTATACACCTCAAAGTTTATTAGTTAGCTTATTAATTGGTTCTGTTATGTTGATACTCCATGAGTGCTAAAGTACTTGTCTTGGAGATTGGAGTTACATTAACTATCACAAAAGACAGTTAGAGTCCCTCTTTTTTATTAAAGGTTTAAACTTTAAGTTTCTACAAGTCTAAAAATGTCCAAATAAAATTAATGTGCTTCTTGAAGTTTGGCTTAACTTTCTGAAAATATGATCCAAATTTTCTATAGTAACCTTCCACAAACATTTTTACAAAACTATTTCTAGTATTTGAGACACTCAAATTGCCCAGTCAATTTAAGTGTTTATAGCAATATATCTTATCTTTGGGGGAAGCCGGCATGGCTTAGCAGGTTAAGCGCTCGCTTTGCAGCCCCGGGATCCGAGGATCGAGTCCCGGCCCCGGCCCGTGCGGACCCACATGCTGAGCTGGGGTGAGCTTCCCATGCAGGGGGCCCCCAGCCTGCTCCCTGCTCTGTGCAGCCCCGCTCCCACCTGTGGAGTGAAACCATAACAAAAACTGATGACGTCCATCTGTGGAGACTGCTCTGGGCCCTCCCCCTTCTCTCTGTCAAACACACAAGAAAAATAAATCTTTAAAAATACACTTTATCTTTTAAACACGATGTAGAGATTTGCTCAGAGGGAGCCGTCCCTGCCCTGTGGGTGGAGAACAGCACGGGGTCCCGTGGGGTGGAATTCAGTGACTGCGGGTTCCGCACGGGGCTCTCCTCCAAACGCTGGGCCCTCGGTCACCTTCCCGGGGCGGCCCCGGAGCCCCGCCCCACAACGCGAGAGACTTCTCAGCCCGTGGGGCACGGGACTGGCTCCTGTCTGCCGGGGCTCCCCCCTCGGGGGCTGGGCCTCGGAAGCGCTTTCCTGAGCATCCACGTGGCCTCAGGGGTCTGTGTGGCCCGGGCGCTAGCAGCTCCTCCCGAGGCATCCGCCTGGGTGTGGCTGGCACCTGCTCTCTCTGGCCAGGATGGCACATCCGGGGAACTCCCAAGGTACCTCACACCAGCCGATGGGGCCCCCTCCCAGCGTGGTCGCCCCTGGCCCCGTTTGGGGTCCCGGGCAGAGCGCCAGGGGAGCCGCGGCTGTTGTGAGTGTGTAAGTGCACAAGCAGGCTCCGGCGAGGTCTCGCATCCCGTGTGTTCCAGCAGCAGCGTCGGTTGAGGGCCTACTGTGCACTGGGCACCTTGTAGGCGGCGAAGATACACTGAGGGACCGACAGACCAGCGTCCAGTGCCCCAACCCTCCCATTCCGGGGGCGCAGCTCGAGCCAACGAGCCCTTACCCCACAAGCGCCCCTGCAGGGACAGGCTTGGCTCTTCCAGCTGCGCAGCTCCTCCCGGCTGCAGGCGGCCCGTGGGCCCCGCAGCGGCTTGTTCATGAGCCAGTGAATGTGAGACAGGCACCCTGACAGACAACTATTAGACCAGCAGGAATACTCTCAGAGACGTTAACAGGACGCAAAAATCTAGGAGCCCGGGCTGCTGCCAGCTTGGGGCGGATTCCAAAGCCTGAAGTCCCGAAGGCCCTGTGTCCCGACTGTGTTCCAGAAGATTCCGGCCACTACCAGTGCTTTCCTGCTCTCCCCTCGGGGTCACCCCACCGCTTCTCTTGAGCGCTGTGGACCGGGTCCGAGCCCGGCCCGGACGCACGGGGCCTGCTGCATGCCAAGCCGTGTCTGTCACAGGAGCCGATACGTCCCTGAGGGAATCGCACTGAATGTCCCCCGTCGTCCTCCAAGGGCAGAGTCCATTCCACTCCCAACTACGAGCTGACTCTGTAGAGACCGGTGTGTCCTCTGACGTTATTGCTGTGAGTTTGCTTGTTTGAAGAGATGTTTTTAAACACGTAACTAAAACCCCAAGTAGGAGTGTTTACGTTTTTTTAAATGGAGGCGATAAGAAAGAAGAGTAATGCTGGTTCAGTGAGAGTTCTGTCCGAGTGGTGTCCGGAGAGAAAGAAAGGTGAGCACGCCTGCCTCTGCGGCCTCGGCGAAGGCTCTGAGAAAGCTCGTCGCACAGATGTGCACAACCGGGCGTCTGCTGCCTTCCTCTCCGGAGGCCGAGGCCCAGGGGCGTCACCCACAGCTTGACAACGCTCGCTGGTGTGTGCACGCTCCCCCCACGGACTCGACATAGATGCCCTTCAGGGAGGAAAACGTTCTGGAAGACCGATGACCTTCATGCTCGTGCACACCCTCCGGCCCCGGACGCGCCCGCTGCCAACAGCGAACGTCTGCTGTGACTGCTGTCTGGCCAAGCTCCCCAAACGGATAAGACGCTAATCTTCCGAAGGGTGCTTATCCTCTTGGAATCACCTAACCTCATCAGAAGCAATAGAAGTTCTTAAAAATAGCTTTTAAGCCAGAAGCTGAGTAACGTCGTACAGCTTGTTTGTGTTTTAACCAGACTATGTAGAGAGAGCGTAATGAAGTGCCATATGTCAGGTCTGGAGTCAGATTAAAAACAAATAATTAAAATACATCCTTCCTCCATCCAGACAGGTTGTGAAATGTTGGTGGAAGGAAACTGAGTCTGACATGTCATGTTTTGACAGGTTTCTTGTTTCTTTTTCGAGAAAATCAGTCATATTGTTGGAAGTATTTTATGTGAAGTTGTAGTTTCTCCCTGTGGAATGCCAAGTTCTACATCGTAATTAATCTAACCTGCCACATCTATTAACCGGCCATCATGCAATGAGGAGGGCACATAGTATGGGACATATGGAAGCGTCTGAAAAATACTCACTCGGCATACAGACATCAAAGACAAAAAGACAGAAGAGGCTGCATGTGTGTTGGTTGTGGTAGGTGTGTGCGTGTGTGTGCACCATTTCACATGTTCCCTAAATTCATATTGACCAAGTATACAACAAATTATTCCTCAATAAGAACAGACATTTCAGTGGGGTTTTTTTAATGAAAGGTTGATACGTTTTGAAATTTTTAACATAAAAAGATAATACTGTGGGCCAAACTCCCAGCATGATAAAAGTAATGACAGAACTTCTATAAATAATGAGATTTCTACTGTTGCTTCCCAGAAAGGCATTTCAAATCGCCACTGTGGTCAGTCCCACCTGAAGCTATTTCACGGTGTCATCACCGGGGACAATTTTAAGCACATGACTGTGGCCGAGAACAGGGGTGTCTGCACACTCTGCTCAGGTCTGATGGAACAGCCCAGCATCTCAAAGGGGAGGAGGCAGGACGCGGGAGCTCCTGCTGGATGGTCATCACGCCAGGAAGAGAAGCACATCTCCCCAATGTCACCGTCATCAAACCCATGGTGTGCACCCACGTTCAGTTCCTCCTCTGGGAGTGTCACTCGCTGGGGGCAGAAGACACGACTTTTCAGCCGAGGACACGGCCTGGCCCCTGTGTGGCCCGTTGCTGCTCACGCTGTTCATGAGACATGGGTTCTACATGGCTCCCCTTTCAGAAGGAAGCCCTTTCAAGTCGTCACTCACGTGCCGCAGCCTGAGTCTCTGGGAGGGAGCATTGAGCTTCTCGGTCAGGAAGGAGGTTCCCTTTGCCTCCTGAGGCTGGATCGACCACATCACACTCAACTAGTGCCAGCAGTCAGCAGGTCCCTGCACCCAGACCATCCTACGTGCACCCAGACCATCCTACATGCACACAGACCATCCTACGTGCACCCAGACCATC